>JASDQU010014776.1:43023-56138 GCA_032191745.1 Picea mariana | reverse complement strand
ATTAGGTAGCGCCTGCCAAAAAAATCGGTAGTGCATTGTGCAGCATCCGTTGTTACACTACTTAGGAGATTGGATAGCACCCGTCATTACACTACTCCTAGGAGAAAATGTAGTGCCCAGGAAACTTACAATGCCTAGGAGAAAACACAGTGCCCAAGAGATTTGGTAGTGCATGGGAGAAAATGCAACGCCTAGGAGATTTGGCAGTGCACTGCACTCTACACATCCATGCATGAAAATAGTCGAATGGGGGAGAATTTTGGGAACATCATTGTATACATCGTGGCTACAATCAGTTCTTCAACACCTATATGATTGATGCGTGGCTTGAGCTTGAGGCTTGACTCCTAGCCTATCTTTGACATAGATTATGAATTGGAAAATTGAGTGCTAACACATATTATATGTAATGTGTAATACATATTTAATTTTGAGCCCACCAGTTATGGAGTCCATCTGTCAATTTTTATATCGCGGAACTCTGAGTGTTGTTTGAAGGACATGGACCAATAGAAGTGAAATGTTGAGACAGGCAGACCGCAAATCCGCTTCTCAATTTGTATATCGTGCAACTATGGGTGTTGTTTGCAGCACACAGAACAATATAGGCCCAATTTTGACTCCGCCAGCCCAAGAACCCGCGATTCAAAAAGTGGATATTTAGAGCCCGCTAGCCTGATAACCTGCGATACATATTACATGTAATGTGTAATACATATTAAATATTGAGTCTGCCAGTGTTGGAGTCTGTCTATGGATTTGTATCTCGTGGAACTTCGAATGTTGTTTGGAGGACACAGGGCAATAAAAGTGCAATGTTGAGCCAACCACCCCGCTCGCAAGTCCGCGATCCAAAAAAGTGGCTAAGTATGGAATAAGGGATTTGTACATGCCATGTAATGTGTAATACATATTCAATTTTGAGCCCGCCAGTCATGGAGTCCATATGTCAATTTGTATATCGCGGAACTCTGAGTGATGTTTGGAGGACATGGACCAATAAAAGTACAATGTTGAGTCATCCAGACCGCAAATATGCTTCTCAATTTGTATATCACGCAACTCTGGGTGTTTTTTGTAGCACACAGAACAATATAGGGCCAATTTTGACTCCGCCATCCCGAGAACCCGCAATCCAAAAAGTGGATATTTAGAGCCCATCAGCCCAATAATCTACGATACATATTACATGTAATGTGTAATACATATTAAATCTTGAGTCCTCCAGTCCTGGAGTCCATCTGTGGATTTGTATCTCGCATAACTCTGAATGTTGTTTGGAGGAAATAGGACAATAGAAGTACAATGTTGAGCCAGCCACCCCGCTCGCAAGTCCGTGATCCAAAAAAGCAGTTAAGTATGGAATAAGGGATATGTACATGCTATATAAAATGTCATGTCCATAGTTTATAAAAGTACATATTTAATATGTATTGCTCCTTTCTCGGAGCTTGCCAACGCTGGAGTTCGTTTGTCAATTTATATATCGCGTAACTCAATAGAAGTACAATGTTGATCCAGCCAGCCCACAAGTCTGCATGTAAATTTGTATATCACAGAATTTTGGGTGCTATTTGTAACGCATGGAACAATAGAGGCTCGTTTTTTAGCCCTCCAGCCCGAGAACCCGCGATCCAAAAAGTGTACATGCTCTATAAAATCTCATCTAGCCCACAAGTCCGCCATTCAATTTGTATATAGCGGAACTTTGGGTACTATTTGTAGGATACAGAACAATAGGGGCCTATTTTTTATCCTGCCAGCTTGAGAACCCGCGATCCAGAAAGTGACCAAGTATGGAATGCGATATCCCTACATGCTCTATAAAATTTCATGCCCATGTCTATGCTTGTGGGTTCCTAGATGACGGAGTGCCAGATTTCATGTGCATCTATATCTCTACATCACGAGTCCAATCGACCGCCATTTTTTTTCATAGTTCGCTAATTTTATGGTCATGGGTTCCTTTGTGGGAGCCATCCAGCTCTCATGCCATGTGTGCACGGTATACATTCTTCCGCCTGAAACTTAGATATATAGCATATATGTTGTATGTTATACATGTAGACAATCGCAATCTTGAACCCATCGGTCCTAGAGTCCGTCTGTCATTTTGTATATCGTGGAACTCTCGGTGCTATTTTTAGGACACGAAACAATAGAGGCCCAATTTTGAGCCCGCCAGCCCGAGAACCCGTGATCGAAAAAATGGTGATCCATACATACTTTATAAAGGTGCATATTTAGTTTTCCCTGATTTGTACACATACTGCTCTGGTCACCATACAGTTGGTGTTGCACATGAATTATGAAATATACACCACGAGTCCGACCAAGCGTTTTCGTTTCCTTAGCCAATTTTATGGCCGCGAGGTCCCGGCTACACCTTATCGAACTCTCATTCCTCATGTTCTGAGTGTACATATTCCATCCAAAACTTCAAAAATCCATGTCTATGGTCGGGGGTTCACAGATGGCAAAGTGGAAGCTTTCATGTCCATATATATCTCTACATCACGAGTCCAATTGACCACCATTCCTTTTCATAGTTCATGAATTTTATGGCTGCGGGTTCCTTTGTCACTGCCATCTAGCTCTCATTCCCCGTGTGCACAGTATACATCCTGCACCCAAAACTTTGGTGATCTACAATTGGACCCAGACTTGAGGCTTGCGACTCATTTGATAATTTTGTTTACTTAAATTGTACAATATCAATATTTAATATTCATATTTTAGTACTTGAAAATAATGTTTTTAGATAATGTTAGATATATAACATATATGTTATATGTTATACATGTAGACAATCACAATATTGATCCTGCCATTCCTGGAGTCTATATGTCAATTTGTATATCGCGGAACTCTGTCTGCTATTTGTAAGACATGGAACAATAGAGGCCCAATTTTGAGCACGCCAGTCCAAGAACCAACGATCCAAAAAGTGTCTTAAGTATGGAAGTTCACCTGTCAATTTGTATAGCATGGCACTCCAAGTGTTGTTTAAGGGGCACAGACCGATACAAGTGCAATGTCCAGCCAACCAATTAAATTGTGAAATATCACGTGGAACTCCAATCTGTAAACAATTTCCATCCTGGGCCTGCTAGCCCTACAGTTCATATGTCTGTTTGTATATCGTGGAACTCCGACTGCTATTTGGAGGACACAGAACAATAGAAGTGCAATGTTCATCCCGCAAGTCCTCTTATCAATTTGTATATCGCGCAATTTTGGGTACTATTTATAAGACACAGAGCAACATAGGCCCAATTTTGATCTCGCCAGCCTGAGAACCTGCAATCCAAAGACTGTACATGCTTCCCTTCGCTATGCTTCCTGAAAGCCTACAACAAATCACACTTTCCATACTTAGCCACTTTCCTACAATTCTGCAAGTCGGAGTTCCACGATATACAAACAGACATATGAACTGTAGGGCTAGCAGGCCCAGGATGGAAATTGTGAAATATCACGTGGAACTCCAATCTGTAAACAATTTCCATCCTGGGCCTGCTAGCCCTACAGTTCATATGTCTGTTTGTATATCGTGGAACTCCGACTGCTATTTGGAGGACACAGAACAATAGAAGTGCAATGTTCATCCCGCAAGTCCTCTTATCAATTTGTATATCGCGCAATTTTGGGTACTATTTATAAGACACAGAGCAACATAGGCCCAATTTTGATCTCGCCAGCCTGAGAACCTGCAATCCAAAGACTGTACATGCTTCCCTTCGCTATGCTTCCTGAAAGCCTACAACAAATCACACTTTCCATACTTAGCCACTTTCCTACAATTCTGCAAATATAGAAACCCTCCGCTGAACTGCACCATCATGCCCTCTTACATTTTACATGTTTTGCACTCAAAAATTCTGACTCATGCAGTTTCACCGTTGGACACTCACCTATCCTCAGTATCTCCTGTAAACTTATTTTGAAACCTGTACGACCGATTTTCAGACTTGGTCATTCCTTCCTTGCTTTCTCTTCCTCGTCTTCGTTCACCTTTGCACCTGTCCATAGTAAAAAATAATGTTTATATATATGTGTGTGTGTGTGTGTGTGTGTGTGTGTGTGTGTGTGTGTGTGTGTGTCTTGTTTCTAAATCTTTAATGATAACAAGCATTTTGTAGGCATCATCTAAATTGTCATTGATGAGCACAAGGCTTGAGAAGATCTTCCATTAATGCGCACTAAACCGATATTTGTGGAGGATTTTGTTATCTCTTCCCAGTGTTAATTTCAAATTCCATGGAATGTCATTCACACGCTGTCATCTTGGTTCCTTCACAAAACCTCCAATCCTTAAATGTTCTTCGTCGTAACTGCCACCTTCGCACTTCTAAGTATGAAATAATTAATCTTTACTTCTAAAAGCTCACCATATAGCACGCATAGAGATTGTCATTAATGAGCGAAGAGATCAAGGAGATTTTCCATTAGAACACATTGAACCAACATTTATGGGGGGTTATACTGCCCCCTCCATTTGTTCATTTCAACCAGCATCTGGAGAAAACCAACGTTTTCATAAACTATTGGTAGCAGCTCCACAGTAATTTTGTAGAGATCCAATGAACATCTTCGGGCCTGAGGACCAGAAATTGATAGTTCATCCTAAAATTGATAGTTCTCACAAGCTTCCTATGCAGAACAAAGGAAAAATAATTGTAGGGGAGGTGGAGGAGCCCAAAATTTAGAGTGAAAACATGGATCTTAACGCTGATATGGATAGCATATTCTGCAACCTTGATCAGTCAGGAGACACAATTCACCATGGCTACCCAATGGACATAGTTGATACCGAATTTTTTTACGAAGATGAATCCTTCGTATTCCAGAGTGTTGTTTTTTAAATCGAATCTAAAAATTAATTATTGCAAAAAGAGATGTAAAAAATAAGAAAATAAAACATCGTTTAGAACTTGACCTTGCCAATATGTAGGCATCCAAAATATCTCAACTTCACATGGCAACCGGAGATGCTCTTCATGATTCCATTGGAGTCATTGAGGCTGAGACTGCTAGAATAAAGGACCGGATCAAGGAATTAGAGGAAGCTTTGTTTCTTATGCCATTGCTTGGCAGTCCTTTGGCAATAGCCATGCCTACAACTCCCTGCACCCCTGCTACAAATCTAAAAGGATCCTCCATCTTCCTCGCATCATGTAGAGGATATGTGGAGAAAAATATCAGCAAAAGAATGGAACTGATTACTAAGGCATAGGAAACATCACAAAATATGGATTCCCTGGGAAGCAAGGCACATAACGTGATCCAACTTCTGCAGACAGATTTTAAAAATGAAGAAACTTTCTATTTTTACATGGACATCCCTTTTGTCTTTCATGTCAACACCATGCCAGACATGACAAGAAGACAACATGATCTCCCGTCCAAAAAATGGATCACTCAATTAGAAGCATGTTGGAAAGAGAAGGTGAAGAACCTGTATCTCATTGTCTAATCATGTGAGCAAGCAATATCAAAGAAAGAAACATTATTCACAAAGCTCACCAGATAGACTTAGCCAGAAGGACCAACGACTTCCGGGACCCCAGCTTAATCGTCAACTCATTGGCGTTAACCAAGCAAGCTTTCGATAGACAAGTTGATAATTTTAAGGCCTTGTTTTTAGAAAATTTTTACAGGATTCTTGAATATCATGAAGAACACGTGGACAACTAGCTAGTCCAGTATTCAATACAGAATGGAAACATTCATCAAGCTCTGTGTAATCTTTCTATTGATCTAAGTGAATTAGAAAATGAAGTTTTTAGCATTAAAATCTGGAATGACATCAACGTCGCCCCCTTGAGAAGCTACATTGAAGAGAACTTGAAGTGGGTCACCAATGAAATCCAACAGGAAAATGCATCAACAAGCAAATACAAAAAATACTTATATGGAGCATCACTATAAATCCTTTATTTATCAATCCAGTTATTCAAGCGGGTCGGCGAAAAAAACCAACAGGAAAAGGCATCAACAAGCAAATACCATAAATACTTATATGTGCCATGGTTGTAAGTCTATACTGATAGTCTTTTCTTTATCAATCCAGTTATTCCACCTTTTCTGAATAGAAATCTATAACCAAAGACTGATATCTTCCCATTTCTACTTTTCAGGTATTACACTCTACGATCTCCCACTTTTTCTTTCCATAGTCCTATTTCTTGTACATATTTCTCTTATGGTGAGCGGGAGCCCCAATCCCAGTCTATATGACAAACACATTTAAATTTCCAGGAATATGTAACAAACTATTTTTTTTTCATATATTCCAAATAAAACTATTCTTTTGTCTCGTTATTATTTATGTGCTCCTACATTTTTATCTTCAACTATGTTGAATGTCAAGACATTATGTTTATTTTATTTCAATTCTCTTTTTTTCTTATGCATATCTTTTTCTGCTTGGTCATTTTCAAAATTAAATTTGAGATAAATCACTCACTCAAATTTGAGATATCATATATATATATATATATATATATATATATCTTTAAATTTCCAGGAATATGTAACACGTTTTATCATTTTTTTTTCATAAATGTCATAAAATTATGTTCAATACTTTTTTTCTACTCACACATTTAGAGAGTATGTCATTTCTTGCATCCTTGCCACCTTTCCTTCATACGGCTTGCCACATTAGCGCTACAATTTCAAGGCCCAAGTCCAATTGTTCTATTACATCAACACGAGGCCCTAAAATTTCAAATAGTCCCCAATTCTTCTTGTCAATTTGTATATCGCGGAACTTTGGGTGCTATTTGTAGGGCACGGAACAACAGAGGCTCAATTTTGAGCCCGCCAGCCCGAGAACCCGCGATCCAAAAATTGGCTAAGTATGGAATGAGGGCTTCGTGCATGCTCTATAAAATCTCATCCTCATACTTTATAAAAGTACATATTTCGTATGTATAAACGTAAATATATACTTTATAAAATTACAGATTTGGTATGTATAATTCATGTTGTTCAGGAACCTATAATTTGATAAATTTCAATTTATTTTGTGTCTAGGAGCCCTTGTTTTAAACAAAACTAATTCGGGAATGCTAAATTTTTTGTGTCCAAGAACCTTTTAAATGTTAATAATTTTTTATAAATTTCAGGAAAAACTAATTTGGGAATATTATATTCTGCATGAAAACCACATGTACTTCAACTTGCTACCCACGTGTCTGTACTCGGTCACATTTACATCGACACGAGGCCCTTAAAATTCAAATAGTACGCAAGTCCGCTTCTCAATTTGTATATCGTGAAACTCTGGGTGCTATTTGTAGGGCATGGAATAACAGAGGCCCAATTTTTAGCACGCTAGCCCGAGAAACCGCGATCCAAAAATTGGCTAAGTATAGAATGAGCGCTTCATGCATGCTCTATAAAATTGCATCCCCATACTTTATAAAAGTACATATTTCGTATGTATAAACGTAAATATCTACTTTATTTACTTGGTATGTATAATTTATGTTGTCCAGGAACTTATAATTTGATAAATTTCAATTTCTTTTGTGTCCAGGAGTCCTTGTTTTAAAGAAAGCTAATTCAGAAATACTATTTTTTTTGTGTTTTTTTCCACGAACCTATGTAACAGACGTTACTACTATTTTTTTGTGTTTTTGTCCACGAACGTATGTAAAACGTATGTAAAGAAAACTAATTCGGGAATGCTAATTTTTTTGTGTTCAAGAACCTTTTAAATGTTAATATTTTTTTATAAATTTCAGGAAAAACTAATTCGGGAATATTATATTCTGCATGGAAACCACATGTACTTCAAGTTTCTACCCACGTGTCTGAACTCGATTGCATTTATTCCCATTCCAACCTATCACAAACTACACTGCCATGCAACACTTGTTTAGATTTTGATTTTAAACAATGTACAAGTAATATATTGTTACAAGTTTTAAATGTTTCATAATTATTTTAACTTTCACTTTGGATTACCTACAGCTATTACATTAACATATTTCTAGGAGGCAGGTAATTTCACTTGTTTACTATAAATGGTCTACATACATAAGAATGAATAGCTATCTAACTATTATTATTCTCCTTGGATACCTCCCTAAATACCCCATATTACCTTCCTAAATATACTACACACAACTCTCAGTGACATGTCGTATGCCCTTTTTCTACTTCTTAATTTTCAAATTTGTTTTGCTATTATTAGTAGCTATGCCTCGATACCAAAAGGTATATCGAATTAATCCTAATTTAATAAAAAGGAAAACAGAATTTTATGACTATCATATTTGTACAGGGACATTGCCACCTAGTTGCCCTTCACATATAATGTTTTTCTTTCAATGTGATATTTAATTACAATGGTAATTTTATGACAACGGATGAGTGGCAATATTTTTATATAAATGTTTTTTTCAAAATCATATTTATAGCGGGACATAGTAGAGAATTGGATATATTGGGACTTAAGGATGATGATGGAGCCCGATACTTCGATCAAATTGGTAACCATCTAGATTTCGATTGAATCCGTCATCATGATTTTATTGTAATATTTTTTCATGTCTATGTAAATTGGAAACTCGTGTGGCTTTTGCTTGGAGCCCAACCGTGACATTCATTATAGCTTACTAACTGCATAATGCATCAAAGTTTGCAATTAAGTGGATGCAAACTACACTTTCTTGATTTCAGTAATAATATTCTCTATCGTCAATGTGAATAAGTCTTTTTGATAGGCATTTTTTAATTATTTTATAAAATTATTTATTTTTGTTGAACTTCAGTGTCATAAATTTGCATAAAATCATTATTATTTGTTATTTAAAATCTATTTTTGAATGTAGAAATGGATTTAGCATGTTGAAAAAATTTTGGGACACTCGGATTACTCAGAAATAATCACTTAAATCTATGGATCTAAAAATTTATGATTAACTTTTGAGCAAAGATCCTCATAAAATATCGCCAAAAAAATCCATTTCGTAGAACATTTCGACTACAACTTTTCTAATCCATTTTGAGCAAACAAAACATTGTAAATGAAATACTCCTTCTATAATTTTCGTAAAATATTCTAGTGAGAACACAACATTCCCAAAATTCTCAAAGTTGTGGCTTACACAAAATGCATTCTATTCTATTGTTTGTTGTGCACAAAGTGAATTCCAAGCTATGCTCATATTGCAACATGACGCACCCCTCCCCACTCCTCGAAGAACGTTCGCGATCACCAGGACCTTATCTAACCTCGGCCCGAAGAGAGAAAATGCTCTTCAACTTCCTCATCGGAAGTTATTTACCCACAGCTCTCCTTTCTGACCTCCCTTCAAAATCGGGAAATCGGAATTCGCGATTTCACGGATTCTGTAGTCACGACCCTTTGTCTCGTGATTCCCCGAATCCTGACATGGGTCAATCGCTGACTTTCTTCCTTTTCTATTGGAGTTCCCGCTATCGGAGTATCGCTACTCGCGATGCCAACGAGTTGAAACTTCAACCTCTGATCCCCGATGTGCTGACTCTCCGAAGACACCTGTCAACAGTGTTGACGGTTGGACCCCACACACCTGTGGTGATCGGGAAATCGCCGATCGAGAATTCGCGATTTCCGTGACACCGGTTCACAGGACCTCCCAAGTCCCGAACCCCGATACGCGATGCCACCTGTCAATATCACCCACTATCACCATGGGACCCTTTGCAGTTCAGGATTTCGTGAATCTTCTGCGATCCGTTCGACACCAAAATTCTCGAAGTGTCGAACCCCGACTCTCCGGGATCTCACGCCACGTGTCCATGCTCAGATCAACGGTCCGGATATTCTCAGGAAATCGCCTACTGCGATTTCGTCATATGCAAATCCTTTGATCACGGAAAACCTGATATCCCGAGCTCCGTTGACCTTCCTTTCTTGTGCGCCCACGCTTAAACCTTACGCAACTTCCCCAAAATCTGATGGTTGTCGGGACTTCGCTGATCTATCCTGCAAATCCCGGCCATTGGTTCCTCCTCCTTGAAGGATTTCCTAGAAATGACTAAGTACCCCTACGACGACTTGTCCTCTGAACCTGCGCTTGAGTATCTTCCACTCGCGCCTTCACCAATATGAACTTTCTGAGTTTGTCTCAATGATACCACAAAAGGAGTATCCCTCTTGAGATTAATCTCCCTTCACAAATCTATATGAGGACTTGTTGCATGCACTCCTTGTGGAAAACCTCCAATACGACTAAGTACTGGAGCTCTTCAATTCTGCGCACTCCTGCAACAGAAATTTTCCACTCTCCCAGCTCAAAATCGCAACCCTGAGACCTCGTCTAGTCTGCGCATGCCTTTCATAGCTCCGGTGCCAACCCTGCACTTCTGAGATGAATAGAAACAAAAGCTATCTCCAAGTAAACCCTACAGTCACGCACTCCTTGCGAACAAATTCAACTGCACCCCTTGCAGGAATTCTCTGGCTCACTTAGAGAAACAATTGAAACTCATTCACTCGGATTTCACATTAACCATGAAATCACATGCACAACATATAAAAGCAAATACATGATAGGAAGCAAATAACCATAAGCAGAATAACAACACACAGAGAGATAACACAAAACCATGAAATTGAATCAAAGGCTCTTTTCTATTAATTCAATCTGTACATGGGTGTTCTTCACAAGTTCTCTTCTCTGCTCTTCTCTTCTTTCTCCTGAATGAATGATAATAATACAATAATACAAAGGAGGGTGTCTATATCCTTTTTCCCTCTCGAAAACTGAAACTATCAAATCTACAATTAAAATCTATCTAACAACATTAAAACTAATAAATTCCTTCCTATCTACTAAGGACGTGAGCTTAAAGGCTTGAGGTCCCCTTTACAATACAAGTGTGCTTCTTTATGAATGCCTTCATTAAAGTTCGGCGCAACAACTTTCAAAGCAATTCAAAAATATATGTGCTGGCACTGTCCAGCTGTTTCCTCTAACTGTGCTGGCTCGCTTGATGAGTGAGCGATACTCCTGCATCATACTCCTCGGCTCAAAAGATTTCATGGGCTCCTATCCATGAGATCCTGCACGGTGTGTCCATGCTCTTGTATCACTGCTTCTGCCTCCCAGCTGGCATCCTCCACTGGGTGATTCTTCCATTTCACCAAGTATTCAAAATATTGCTTTCGCCTAGTCTTCTTTCCCGCTCGTTTGTCCAGTATATACTCCATCTACGGCTTCTCTGCTACTGGTAATTTATTCTGCCACTGGATCACAGGTTCCTCAACTCCATCTTCTAATTCTCCAGCCCTGTAGGGATATAAATCCAAAACATTAAAAATCAGAGATATCCTGATGTCCTCTGGCAACTCAATTTCATAGGCATTCTCACCGAATTTCTTCAGGACTCTGCATGGCCCAATCTTTTTCATCTTAAGTTTGTTATATGTTCCCCTTGGGAACCTTTCCTTCCTTAAGTGTGCCAGAACCATGTCCCCAACTTCAAACTGAAGTTGCCTCTTCCGTTGATCGACTCTGCGCTTATACTCTTGGTTTGATTTCATCAGTCGCTACTTCACTTGACTGTGAAGTTCCTGCATCACCTCAACGAACTCTTCAGCACTAGCACTGTTAGTTTCAATCTGTTCTGACTCCCAGAGTTCAGAAACTCCCCTCGACTATGTTCCATACAAAATCTGGAATGGACTCTTTCCTGTTCTCCTGTTCACAGAATCATTGTATGCAAATTATGCCTGTGGTAATATCTGGTCCCAACTGCTGTGGTGCTCTGTCACCAAGCTCCTGAGTAAGTCTCCAAGACTCCTGTTGACCACCTCGGTCTATCCATCCGTCTGCAGATGATATGCTGAACTAAAAGCCAAATTAGTTCCCAGCTTCTTCCATAGCGTCCTCCAAAAATGGCCTATGAATTTAGTATCCCTATCCGAGACTATGCTCCTCGGCAACCCATGAAGTCTAACAACCTCTTTGAAAAACAAATTCGCGATGTGGGTTGCATCGCTGGTCTTTTGACACAGTATGAAATGTGCCATCTTCGAAAACCTGTCTACCACCACAAAGATGGAATCAACCCCTCTTTGCATTCTTGGCAAACCCAGAACAAAATCCATGCTAATCGCCTCCCACGACCTCTCTGGTATGGGCAATGGCTGATAAAAACCTGCGTTCTTCTTCCTGCCCTTCGAATTTTGACAAATCTGACATCTGTCAACAAACCTTTTGACATCTGCACTCATGCCCGGCCAAAAATATGATTCACTCAGCTTTGCGAATGTTTTATCATGTCCAAAATGACTTGCTAAGCCTCCGTTGTGTTTTTCCTTTACCAAATTCTCCCTCATAGAGCAATTCGGAATGCATAGTTGATTGCCTTTAAACAGCAATCCCTCCTGGATGAGGTAGTCTATCCAAGGGCTCTGATCTCTGAGAACTGGGTTCTCAGCTGCTTCATAAGCTTCTCTGAAGTCTGCATCTCCTGCATACATGTCTTTCATATTCTCAAAACCCAATGTCTTGACCCTGAATTCTTGCAACAGCAAACATTTCCTGCTCAAAGCATCAACCACTTTGTTAGCAGTTCCTAAAATGTGCTTAATGACAAATGTGAAATTTTGCATGTACTCTACCCATTTCACATGTTTCTGATTCAAATTATCCTGTTGACTCACGAACTGCAATGCATGATTGTCACTGTATAATACAAATTCCTTGGGTATCAAGTAATGCCTCCACTTCTTCAATGCCTGTATGATGGCATAGAACTCTTTATCATATGTGGAGTATTTTAGATTTGCATCATCCAATTTCTCGCTGTAATATGCAACTGGTCTGTCATCTTGGCTCAAGACCCCTCCAGCAGCATACCCACTGGCATCACATTTCACCTCAAATGTCTTCTGAAAGTCAGGCAACACCAGAATTGGTTGCTCTGTAATCTTCCGCTTCAACAGATTGAAGCTTCTCTCAGCCTCGACTATCCAATGGAAAACTTTATGCCACTTCTTCACTGTGTCCATCATTGCGACGCTAATTCCACTGAAATTCCTGATGAATTTTCTGTAGAAACTAGCCAACCCATGGAAACTCCTCACCTCAAAAACATTTCTCGGCGAT
>JASDQU010014776.1:19058-37856 GCA_032191745.1 Picea mariana | reverse complement strand
AAGGTACAATGTATGTAAAAAGAAGAAATATAGTTGTTAGTCAATTGTGTCCTTCACTCCAAGACGACCTCGCAGGGAATGGGATTTCTGCTCAGTGAAGGTCTTGGTGAAAATGTATGTCGCCTGTTCTGCTGAAGGACAGAACTATAAGTCAATGATCCCCTTATGTACCAAGTCCTAGATGTAGTTCATGTGGATCTCGATGTGCTTTTTTCGATGCCTCTAAACTGGATCTCTGCAAAAATTCAAAGTGCTCTGGTTGTCACACCAAATGATGATCAGCCAATGAAACTGAATGCCCAACTCAGTGAGAAAATGTTGTAGCCACATAGCCTGAATGGTTATGTTAACTATCGCTTTGTACTCTGCCTCGGTTAAAGATAGAGAAATGGCAGCTTTCTTTTTGCTCGACCAACAGATAGGCCCAGAACCAAGACTGAGTGAGTAACCAGATGTGGACTTGCGACCAATGTTATCGCTAGCCCAGTCAGAATCAGTAAAACCAATGAGATCTAATGTAGAGTCTGATGCATAATGAATCCCAAAGGTGATTGTGCCATGTACGTATCGAAGGATACACTTTGTATCTTTCCAATGTAGCTCATGCGTGTCCTACATGAACCTGGAAACTGCGCCAACTACATATGAGAGGTCTAGTATGGAGTGAATGAGATACATCAAGCTACCTACTAGTTGTCTGTATAGTGTGTTGTCAACCAATGGAGTCTCCCCGCCATCCTCAAGGTTGACTCCTGATAGGAAAGGAGTCGAAGTAGACTTGGAGCCTGTCATGTGAAATCTCTCAAGGAAATCTCATGTCTACTTGGCCAAAGACAGTTGATGCCTAATGCATCCTGACCGATCTCGAGTCCAAGAAAGAAGTGTAACTAACTCATGTCTGTCATCAAAAACCTGTCATGCATAATCCTCTTGACCGCAGCAATCGTTGAAGTCGAGCACCCGGTGATCAACAAATCATCGACATACATAACTAAAAGTAGAAGTGAATCAGTCGTCCTGAGCATGTAGACATTTGGGTCTGTGACAACAGGTAGGAGTCCATCTTGGCATACCATGCCCTCAGAGCCTATTTGGGGCCATAAAGTGACTTCTTTAGTCGACAGACCAAAGATGAGTCCTGCATAAATCCCTGGGGTTGCTCCATGTATATATCCTCAGAGAGAGCACCATGAAGAAATGCATTCTTCATGTCCATCTGATGGACTTCCCATCCCTTGGTTGCCACAATGGCAAGTTCCAATCGTATGGAATCCATATTCGCTACTAGAGCGAAGGTCTCATCATAGTCAATACCATGAACTTGCTAAAAGCCTCTAGCGACAAGCCTAGCCTTGTATCTGTTGATCTGTCCATCCACTATGCTCTTAGTCCTGTAGACCCATCTGAATATGACAAGTTTCCTCCCAGAAGGAAGGGGAACCAAATCCCAAGTCTGTTTCTCAAGGAGGGAGTTTTACTCCTCTTGCATGGTGGATTCCAAAAATGGATTTCCAGCAGCCTTGCCATAAGACTGTGGATCTGAAGACTGAACCAAGAAAATATGCCTGGAGGGAAATGGTTTAGTGGTCATGAGTGCAATAGGAGGCTCCGTGAAATTAGATCGAGTCCTCCTAGTATCGATTGGATCACCAACAAGATCCCCTGCATCTTAAAGAGTAGTCTGTGCCCACTTGGGCCTCTGCTCTAGCTCTGCAACTGCATCTGGATTCTCTGACTCTGCATCTGACTATACTAACTCTGAATATAAATATGAATCATATAATTTCTTTGAATCAGAACCCTCATCTGAAGAAGAGTTGACATGTGTATTCTCATCATCTCAGATAGGTGGAAGAGTGAAGGTATCTGCATGTGGCTATTGAGGTACATGTGAGACACTTTCCTCGAATTTGACACTACACTCAATGACGAGCCGATCCGAGGAAAGATCAATAAGCTGATATCTCTTCACACTATCATCGGGGTATCCAACAAAAATGCACTCAGTGCTCTATGGATCAAGTGCCTTCCTCTTTTCAGAGGGAATCCTAGCCCATGCATGTGAACCAAAAATGCGAAAGTGGGTCACTTTCGGTTTGAGGCCGCTCCAAGCCTTGTAGAGGGTCTTATCCTTGACATATCTATGGGGTAATCTGTTTTGGATGTATGTTGCATAGTTAAGTTCTTCGGCCCATAGTCTATGTGGTAGTGACTTTGCATGCAACATTCAAGATGCCATCTCCTTTAGAAATCAGTTTTTCCTCTCAGCAACTCCATTTTGTTGTGGAGTATAGGGAACTGTGTACTGCAACTAAATCCCTACCTCATGGTAAATATTATGGATCTCATGATTCACATACTCTCCCTCGTTATTAGCTCAGAGGACTTTGATCTTCTTTCCGGACTGTGTCTCAACGAAAGCTTTGAAATCTTTGAGGTGTTGAAAGACCTTAGATTTCTGCCTGAGAAAGTAGATCCATATAAAACATGAGAAATCGTCAACAAAAATGAGAACAAACCTCTCTTTTGTGATCGATGGATGTGGGAAAGGACCCATGAGGTCATTGTGGATCATATCTAAAGGTATGGAAGCTCGTTGAGACTTTCCCTTGTCGAATATCTCTTGAGGGTGTTTTCTAAGAACTCATCCCTCACATACTCCCTTGGAGAAATGGATGTCTCATAGACCATCAAATAATCTTTTCTTGCTAAGTTATTGCATGTATCTGAAATTCAAATGTCCAAACCTTTCATGCCATATCCTACTATTTTCATCAGCATGAGTAAGCAGTAAAGCAGAATTAGTTTCAATGAATTCAGAAAATGTATACAATCTAAACTAATGATTTACTTCACCAGTAGCAACCCTGGAGTTGGTTTGCAAGTCGTAGATGTCCACAAAATTTGGTGTGAATACGAATTTCTTTCCGGTGTCGGAATTCATCATCCGATACATGGAGAGAAGGTTGACAGAAAGCGTGGGAACATGCAACACATTCTCGAAACTTTTTTTGGTGAGTTCAATCCTTCCTTTGCCAGTGACTTCGACAGAAGAGTTGCCCCCCATAAGAATAGGAGGACCTTTGCATGCATACAAAGAATAATAGACTACTTTTGATGCAGCCATGTGATGTGATTCTCTTGAATCAACGATCCAAGCATCGAGAGAGGAGTTGATGGAAATCAAGGCATGGCTAGAATTTCCTTTCTTGGAATTCAGATCTTCTATCTTCTTCTTCTTTGCACCCTCGGGAATGTGATCTCCAAGGTTGTTTTTCTAAAGTATTTGAAACATCATATCTATTTCTTTTGCATGCATGAGGATTCTAGATGGAATCCTTTGTGACAGTATGTGCATTTCTCTCCTTTTATTCGCTTTTCTCCTTTAGATCCGGAGGCATCGGTGAAGGGTTTTTTGTACCCTTCCTTCTTCATATGTGCATGATCTTTCTTCTTATATTTATCTTTATATTTATGATATCTGTGGCTTCCATCATGCACAGTGAGTGCATGCACCCTTGGGCCTTTGATTGCGCCCATGTTGATGAGCTTGGTTTGCTCTTGTGTCAGGGATTCGATAAAGTCCTCAAGACAAGGCATCTTCCAGGTGGCTCCAGAGGTGAATCTGACAGTATGGAATGTGGATATGAATACAGAGAATTCAGGTCCAATATTGGAGAGAATGGTGAGAACCATTTGTTTCTCCTCTGTCGATTTATCAACCCTGCAAGCTTTGAGTTGCGACAGTAAATCCTTGAATTTTGTAAAGAAATATTGGATATTGTCAAATATTTTTGGATCCAATGTGAGCATCTCCACCTCCAACATGTGTCCGCTCATCTCATCATGTTTTCCAGAGAGCCCTTCCAATATTTTCTAGGCTTCATTGGGAGTCTTACAGGAAGATATGTGAAAAAGGAGATCGGGAGAAATAAGACTGCAAATTGTTCCGAGTGCCTCATCCATGCGATTTAAGTACTTGGATTTTTCTATGGATGATGTTGGCTCTGTATCTGTATTCATGGTTAACCTATACAACCCTCTAGATTGGATATGTATGGCTATTTTATCCTTCCATGAAAAATAGTTGTAAGGTGTAAGAATGAATTCTTTTTGGAATTCCATCTTTCCGCTGTCTTCAATCTTTTGTACCTGAAAAAAAATTTGGTGTAGATTTTTCTTAGCATTTCTTCAACTCTGATACCATGTAAATGTGTTGAACCTACACATAATATATCTATCTAAACAATAATACACATATTTGCAGAGATAATTGGAGAAACAAGAAGAAAGAGAGAAAGAATAGAAAGAATTCTCATTAACGGTTGTGAATAATGAATAATTTACACATTATATACTTTGTATATCTCAATCAGTTCGACTTGAGGTGAACCAAGTCGCCATAGTGGTGGTATAGAGTGATCTGGACACACACCAGCAGTTACGGGAATGAACTTCCACCTATTCTAGTCTCTCAGGCAGTTACGGAAGTGAACTGCCACCTAGTTGAGTTAACTAGTCAACTAGTCTTCAGTTAACTGACTAAACACAGAGTAGTAAGGATTTAACTTAGGGAATCAAGGCTAATGCACCACTTTATTGATGATGCCAAGGAAAGGTTGAACTATCATGGTGATGATCCCAATTTTGCATGGTGATGATCCCAATGAAACATCTAAACTCAACTCAACTAGTCAAACTGAAGTGTCAATTGAAAGAGAATATTCTCCAAGTGGAATATTCTCCCCTAAAATATAGGAGACTTGATAATGACTAATTATGAATAATAAACAAGGAATAACCTTAGGAAAAATAAATCCTAGGTGTGTGTGAATTAACTCCAACATGCAAGCTATTAGACATGTTCTTGTAGTTTGCAGTTTTTGGGGTTGAGCTCTTGGCATCCCTCATTGACGGGTAAGTTTCCCCGTTGTTGCTATTTTTCAATGGTGGGAGTCCCTGCCTCCAAATTATTTGTAGACCATATTTGTCTGTGCTCTTAATTTATGATCCTGGAAATCATGCATCTTCATATGTTGGATGCCATGTCCATATCTATTTCAAAAATTGCAATGCAGAGGGTTTTCGAAAAGTAGTTTGGAGGTATCATAAGAGGGAACCATCTGTCGGGGTATAGATGCTGGGAATGATTTTATTCTATGGGTCAAAAGATTGTGTCTAGTTTTTTCCTTTATCCTGTCCTTTCTATTTTGCATAATGTTTTCTGGCTCTGAAAATCTTGTAGGATGCACATCATGAATAGGTTCAAATCAGTCTTTCTGCTGAGTGAATTTATGGTGTTATTTATTTGTGTTGTTTCTTCTGTTTGGTTCACTTTCCAGTGTAGGTTTGTTTTCTTCTCAACTTCTATGGGGACTAGGGGGATTGAAGTTGACAAGAAGAATGTTGAAATATACATATGGGGATTGGTACCCAGTTCTACGCTTGTAGTTTTTCTATTTTTCTTTCCTTTTTTTTTTCCTACTTTTATTTTTTTTCCCCTTTTCTCTGTTTTCATGCAAACTGAAAGTATCTAACAAAAAGCTTCAAAATCAAAGTTCAAAAGATGAAAGAAGTAATGTATGTTGAGTCATATGAAATAGATACACAGTCCATTATACATGACAACATTGACGTGGTTTTGCATAGCAATGGCGTTTTTAGATTGGATGCATTCTCATATACTGTAGGGGATTGCCTTTTCGATACATTTCAGATTCTACTGCATTTTTTCTATTCGTTGACTGAGCTACACAATGGATTGATAGATTATTTCTTAGGTTGTTTAAAAAATGGGGATGTTGAGGCATTGGAGTCCTATGAATATGAACTAGAATCTGATTTTCTTCGGCAGTTGCATGGAATACATGATGTCGCCACATATTTTTCAAAGATGAAGTTGTCTGCATCTCCAATTCTTCCTACACATGAGAAGGGATTCTGGGGAGATACATTTTGTATACGGTGGTTGTCTAACTGGATCAATATATCAACTAGAATATGGTCATTGACAAGAAAAACAAGATATCTACTATTCAACAAAATTGCATCTGACAATCCATATTGCATCTTGTTCCATGATGCCAATGTTGCTAGTGGTCATTATGAACCACTACTGTATAGAAAAATTTCCATATGCAATGTTGAAAGAGCTCATATTTACTTGTCCCTCATTTACAAGTACCTTGAATCACAGTGGAAATGGATTATGCATTGCATAGATTGCCATGGTTTATAGCTGGCAACAAATGTTGTGTCTACCTGTGGAGATAGTTTGTTCAATGCAATTTGTTGTCTGGTAGCAGCGAATTTTGATGTGTAGTCGCTATGGATTTACACTATACAGTCCTTTTTCAATGTAATTATAGGCGGCAACCAACAGGATTTTAGGTGCTTTCATCAGTACATTTGGCCATATCTCATAGAAAATATGTCGGTAGTTGGAAGTTGGCAGGAATACCTTGTAAACATGGCACTGCCATATGAAAAAGGGAATGTGGAGGGTTGTAGATTCTGTTTGCAATGGTTGTCTATCATATTCAGAGTAAATATCCATCTCTGGTTGTCCTTGCCAGATGACACTGTTCATTGTTGGTCTACTTATTCAAATTACGATCGAACAATTGACATCCTCTTGTTGAAAACATATACAACACATATCCATTATCAACCTTTTCTTGGACACATCAGTGGTTCAAGTTTGAATGTCCATGCCACCCAAACCGCATCGAATTTGCATACACGTGTCATGATTTTTAGTGAGAATGAAACTCCTCCCAGTTGTGATATGACCATACAGGGCTTGAAAAAAAATCCATGCGTGAAATTCATTACAGTTGTGATGAGGCCATACAGGGCTTAAACAAAAAATGTAGAATAAGTTATCACAACTTGAAAAAAGTTATGCATAAAATTCGTCCTAGTTGTGATGAGGCCATACATGCCTTAAACAAAAAACATAGACTAAGTTATCATAACCTGAGTTAGAGTGAAATTCATCCTAGTTGCCATCAGGTCATCGTGCCCTTGGACAAGAAACGTAGATTAAGTTACCACAACTTGAAAAAGATCATGCACGAGAGAAAAAAATACATTGCTATGCTTCCTTTTAGAGAGGAACTCACATATCACAATCTAAAGAAATTTGTTCGTGCAAAACACAACAAAAATATGTACGGTCACATATCCCAGAATGGTCATGCAACTATGACATTTCATGGGCTAGAAGCAATACCATGCACTACTACCAATGAAAACCAAGAAACAATTTCTACCCATACTTCCCTGCAAAAGAAAAATGCAAGACACACCTACATGAAACAAATTAAAGAGACTCCTTCCATTGCATTTGCAATTTGTGAAAAATTGAATTTCTCAAAAAATAGTAAGTCTTTCACGCCTGATTTGCAAGAAAAATACCTCCACTTCACAGCACATGATAAACCATTTTCCAGTGGAAAAATTTGTCTTCCATGCAAACGGTCGCTTGAAAATGGAAAATTGTCGCAGTTTTCAACCCCTGACCAAATAAGATGTAATACACCACTACCAGATGTAAGTTCACTTACAGAACTTGAGGAGAGACTTGTGTCTCTGCAAATTTCATTTGCACAAATCAAGCCTTGGGGCTATAAACGACACCAGATGGGCTTAACAAGATCAATTATTAATGTGCATGTTTAGCTAGATGTTGTGCAAAAATCCTTGCCACAATTCATTAGAGATACAATGAAAATTGTTGTGGCTTTGAAAAGACACTTGCGGTACAAAAATTACTATCAGATAGACAAAGTGTGTGTGCATGTTGTTATGAAAGCATTAAACGAATTATGTTCCAGGGCCCTATGAAAAGCACAGAACATTTGTATAAATGACAACTGGAACATTGTTCTTGCAGAAGAGGATGCCAACTCTGCATAAACTCTTGAAAATCCTAGTGAATTTGATACAAGTGATGAATCGGAGAATGAAACACCTGCTGAGACATTGGTGCATGGATTCACTGATTCACAGTGCATTCATGACTTGCAAGACAATATTTTCGAAATTGCACCTATTGAGAGCAAGTGTCCACTTGGAATATTCAAGGACAAATTCACTGAGGAAATGAACTTTCCAACACTCTTCTATGGAGATCCACATGCCACTAATATTACAGAATGATTCAGTTATCATAAAATAGTCCAATGGGAGCTGCTACATGCAAGCAGTTACTTCTCCTGTCACATAACAAATTTGTTTTTCAAAAAAATGCGCATAATAATTGATCAAGTCTCTCCTGCATGTGGGTTTGAATAAGAAAAGGCCATTTACAAGGAAGAAATTTGTTGGCCAAGGATGTCAAGTACAAAGTAAACCTAGAAAAAATTCTGAAATCTGATATTGGATACATAGATTTCAAAAACATTTGCACCTCTCCTAACTATTTGGAACAAAACAAAAAATATATTTTTTCAATGATTCGGAAATTGGGCCCACCAACATTTTTCATCACATTTACAAGTGCATAACATTGCTGGGATCCATTGGTAGTTGCCATATCTGGCATGCATAGGAACATGAAACATAAAAAACAAACCGATACACTGGAAAATAATGACATTGACTACCTCATAAGATTAAACCCAGTGACATGTACTTGCCACTATATACATAGAATAAATTCTTTGAGACAAATGATATGCCATGATGAAACATTTTTCGGAAAAATATTGGACTACGTTTTTGTGACTGAATTCCAGAATAAGGGAAATGAACACGACCACACATTGTTGTGGATAGAGGGTGCACCAGTCTATGGAGTTGATAACAATTCAGAGATCGAACAATTTGTGGAGAAATACATAACATGCAACACAGATCATTTGGATCCAGAACTTTCCAAATTCCATAGACATTACCATACAAGAAGTTGTAGAAAACGAAAAAACTCGCATTGCAGTTACAACTTTTTGTTGCCACCAATGAGAGCTACAAGAATCATAGAGCCACTTAGTTTAGAGGACAATGTTGTTGTTGAGAAATCTAAATCTTTGCTCGCATTTCTAGAACAAGGAGAATTTGAAGAGATGATGAGCTTCAATGCCTTCTTGACATAGCTAAATCTATCAGAATATGATTACATCCAAGCCATACAGTGTACGCTTAAGAAACCAACAGTTTTCCTTAAATGAAAACTTTCCCATATTTGGAACAACAATTTCTCCAAGGACATGCTAGTTATGTGGAAAGAAAATACAGATGCACAGTATGTGCTCAATGCATATGTTGCAGCATCGTACTATACCTCATATATGAAAAAGGATGACAAATATATGACAAGTGCATTTAGAAGAATATGCAAAGAACATGAAAGAATTCATATTGATGCCATACAAATGATACGCACACTTGGCAATACATTGCTTAATCTTCAACAAATGTCTTCTCAGCAAGCAGCTCACATCGCACTTTCCCTGACCCTCACTTGTAGTTCAAGAAAATGTTTCTTCATAAACACATCTCCACTTGAAAAATGCACATTTGTGCTTAAACCACTAGTTTTGCTAGATCAAGAGCCTGACAATTTAGAAGATGTGCTATGTCTCTCTACTTTTGATTATTACCTCCAACGTCCATCTCCTATTAGGCATATTTTCTTAGTAGAATTTGTATCGCATTACAAAAAAAATGGTTCACCGATATCAAAAAGAAAAAAACTCTCTGTGATATGGTTTGTCAAATACAATAAGCATTGTGACTATGAAAACTATTGTAGAGAAAAAATGTTGTTGTATGCTTCGTTCGATGAAAACGAAGAGACATTAAAACATAACTTCTCTACATGGGAGGCTATGTATGTTTCCTCTGAGACTATAGTGCACATCAGTGAAGCTAGATTTACCTACAATGTTAATCCAACATGGGGTGATCTATAAATTGTAGTTAATGAGCTAGAAAACCCTGGCAATCCTGATGAGACATTCACAAACTGGAAAACAAACAGAACTCCTTCTGAGTCCTATGACTTACAAGCGGATTTGCCTCGTCCTCCCGCGGGTGGAAGTCAAAAACGTATCAATCTTGGTTTTCAAGTCACAAAACATCCTTTCCTAATTTAAAATAATGAATACCACAAAATAAGATGTTTGTTGAATCGAGAACAACAAATAATTCTAAAGGAAATTGTTCTTAAAAAACGCTTGAACATGGACATTCCTATGCACTTGTTCTTTATAGGTGGAGCAGGAACAGTCAAGACATTCATAGAGAAAGCACTGTTCAAAATGCTTATACAAATCTATGATTCAAACAATTCCTCTGATCCTATGAAACCAAAGGGCCTAATAGTTGCATACACAGGAAAAGTTGCATATAATGCAAGTGGAACAACATTCCACTCTGCATTTTTAATGCTTTTTAACAAGTCATAGTTTCTTCCACTTAGCAAGGAAATGTTGGATACATTGTCAAAGCTTTATGAGGAACTCCAACTTTTATTTATAGAAGAGGCATCTTTGATTGGAAGTTGGTTCTTGTATTACATTGACAATCGACTAAGAATCATAAAACATGTGCACACGAAATACTTTGGAAACATTGACATGATATTCTGTGGGGATATTTACCAAGAACATCCCATCCAAGATTCTTTGACATTCGAAAAACCTACCGTTAACATGGAAATAGTGACCCATGACTTCTTGAGAGACAATATTAAATTCTTTGAATTGCATACTACAATGTGCCAGACAGATGAAACATTCATTGCAATTCTTAATAGAATGCGCACAAACTGCCAACCATATGATGACTTAACATATATCAATTCAAGGTGCTTGCGGTCTACACCAAGAGACCCAACGTTCCCTTACCTGTTCTACATAAATAAGGATGTTGCAATGCATAATAGCCACATGTTATCGGTCATGCCTAGCGATGATATCATCATCGATTCAACTGACCTGGAAGAAGACAACCATAGAAATGTGCCACATCATGAACATACAGCCACTTTACCATTTCAACTTGTCCTCAAATTATAAATGTTGGTTGAAATATATGCCTGTAACTATGATTCATAGGATGGCTTGGTTAATGGTGCAGATGGAATAATCAAAGGCTATATGAAAACAAAAAAACTTGATGTCCTTTCGATTAAGTTCCATGAACTGCATATAGGCAAGCGACAAGCAAGCAAGTTGTCTTATCTATATAATTCAAACACTGGAAGTGATTGGACACCTATTTTGCGAATATCAAAGCCAGTATCGACATCAACAAAGACAGGTCGACTAAAGATTCGAAAACATTTTCCGATTGAACATGCATGTGCACGTACAGTCCACAAATCACAAGGACTAACATTTGATAATGTTGCATTTCAACTTGCTAGAATTTGAATACATGGACTTATATACACAACATTGTCCCGTGTCAGAAGCATAGACTCCTTGTATTTACTAAGTCCTCTTATAAAAGATAACTTCAAAGTGAAACAAAAAATTGATATTGAAATGGAACGACTCAGGACCACCGCAAAATGGAAACTGCACTATGATTACCAATTCATACAAACAAATTCATTTGTATCAATTCTCTTGCTTAACACATGCAACTTAAATGCACACATGGATGATATACTCAATGACTATGATACAATGCAATCCGATATTTTGTTCTTGCAGGAAACATACATGGCATTATGCGTGCAGAACAAACAATTCCCAAATCACAATTGTATATCAAGTTACATTACACATGGGGTGATGATATTGGTGAAAAAACATGTACCAATTTTGGACCATATACATATCGAAGAAAAGAATGTTGAGGTGGTGCCTGCAAATCTTTTTTTCCATGAAACAGAAGTTGCAATACTGAATCTATATGTTGCTCCCCATGCAACATTCTCCAACATAGTAGATGTTATTTCCAATGCATTGGGCCATTTCCATATGAATGGATCCATTGTACTTGTAGGAGACTTCAATATTGACATGCTACAAAATAATGGCAGAACAAAATAATTGGAAAACTACATGTGCAAATATAGTCTCCGCTTTCTTTTGAACAACACAAGCCATCTGCAAAACGCACTTATTGACCATGTGTGGTCGAATGTGCCCATTCCTCAATACAATATGTTTATCTTAGACACATATTGATCTGATCATGATACAATTGGTATTGCACTTGAATTATGAGATATACATCAAACATGTTCCAAATTCATATTTCTATGTTTCAAAGCATCTCTGTATAGCTTGTTGCAAAATAAATAAATAATCCAGTTTCTTAGTTTTCCTTGATTTCTACACTGACCTGGTCACCATACAGTTGGTGTTGTACTTGAATTATAAAATATAAATTATGTAAAAAAAAATGGTACATCCTTCTAAAAACTATTTGTTACTCTACTCATCTTATTCTATTTTTTTTAGTATATGTACATAGTACTTGCCTTTTTATTTACATGTTAACTTATCTCCATATCACTTTTGTTTTGTACTTTTTTTCAAAGAAAAAAAAAGGAAAACGAGACGCCGCAAAGAACTCCTAACCAAAGATGTAGAGGAATCCATGAAAAGGTGCGTTTCTTTTTGCCCGTGTTCCATATTAAATAGTTTTTCGTTTACTCTGTCTGTATTTGTTGAGCTTGTTTGCACCTGTGGGTTTTTTTTTGTGTGTGCCTCCTTCGACACTCCATATCTTCGTCTACATTCAACTATCTTCATGTGTGTAATACATATTCAATCTTGATCTCACCAGTCTTGGAGTCTATCTGTCAATTTATATATCGCAGAACTCCAAATGGTGATTAGAGGACACAAAACAATAGAAGTGCAATGTTGAGGCAGCCAACCCACAGGTCCGCTTGTCAATTTGTATATCATGCAACTCTGGCCGCTATTTGCAGGACACAGAACATTAGAGGCTCAATTTAGAGCCCACTAGACGGTAAGTTTGTGATCCAAAAAAGTTGTTAACTATATCACGTAACTATGGGTGCTATTTGCAGCACATAGAACATTAGAAGCCCAATTTAGAGCCTGCCAACCCGCAGGTCTACAATCCAACAAAAGTAAAATATTGAGGCAGCCGGCCCACAAGTCCACTTTTCAATTTGTATATCGCAGAACTATGGGTGCTATTTGTAGGACACAGAACATTAGAGGCCTTATTTACATCCCACCAGCTCACAAGTCTGCGATCCGAAAAAAGTGGCTAAGTATAGAATAAGGGATCTGTATATATTTAGTATGTATTTCTCATTTCTGGGAGCCCGCCAACCCTGGAGTCCATCTGTCAATTTGTATATCACAGAAATCACTAGAAGTACAATGTTGAGTCGACGAGCCCGCAAGTATGCTTGTCAATTTGTATATTGCGGAGTTGTGGATGTTATTTGTAAGGCACGAAACAATAGAGGCTATTTTTTGAGCCAGCCATCCTGAGAACCCATCATCCAAAAAGTGTACATGCTCTATAAAATCTCAGCCACCCCACAAGTCCTCTTGTCAATTTGTATATTGTGGAACTCTGGGTGTTATTTATATGACACATAATAATAGAGGCCTATTTTTTGAGCCCGCCAACCTGAGAACCTGTGATCCACAAAGTGGCCAAGTATGGAATGCTATATCTGTACATGGTCTATAAAATCTCATGTCCATACTTTATAAAGGTACATATTTAGTTTTTCCTGGTTTCTACACATATTGGTCTGGTCACCACACAGTTGGTGTTGCACATGAATTATGAAATATACAGTACGAGTCTGACCAATCCCTTTCATTTCCTTAGCCAATTTTATGCCCGCAGGTTCCCCACTATGCATTATCAAACTCTCTTTCCCCGTGTTCCGAGTGTACATCTTGCATCCAAAACTTGGTAATCCATGTGTATGCTCACGAGTTCCCAGACGACGGAGTGGAAGATTTCATGTCCATCTAATCTTGCGCTCGAGAATTTTATGATCTACAATTGGACCCGGACTGGAAGCTTGTGACTCATTTACTAATTTTTTTTAATTAAATTGTACAATATCAATATTTATTATTAATAATTTAGTACTTGAAAATAATGTTTTTAGATAATGTTATCTATATAACATATATGTTATATGTTATACATGTATACAATCACAATCTTGAACCCGCCAGTCCTGGAGTCCATCTGTCAATTTGTATATCACGAAACTCTCAATGCTGCATGGAGGACATGGAAAAATAGAAGTGCAATGTTGAGCGAGCCAACCCTAAGTCTGTCGACTAATTTGTATATCGGGAAAGTCTGGGTGCTATTTGTAGGACAAGGAACAATAGAGGCCCAATATTCATCCCACCAGCCCGAGAACCCACGATCCAGAATGTGGCTAAGTATGGAATGAGGGATCCGTACATGCTCTATAAAATCTGATATCCATACTTTATAAAAGTACATATTTAGTATGGATTACTCGTTCCTCAGAAAATTTCTAGGCCCGGAACTGGCGGATACACGTGTTCAAATTTCCACTTACTTTTATATCGCCAGTCCGACCGTCCACTTTCCCATTTCATATTGTACATATTACATGTAATATGTATTACATATTGTTATCACTCCAAAAGTCACCCTAGACTGTAATCAGGTGAGCTTGGTAACATCAAAATATTACAAAAAGAAAGTTGTTTTTGAAATTATGAGAGAGGTTGCGATGAAGCTATCTGCTTGAATTAACAAATCATATGAATCTATCCCTGCAAATCATCTCCCATATGCAACAAAACAGATCATCCAAAAAAAATGTTTATCCTTTCAAGGCTTTCAGGTGGAAGACTTTTATGAGAAAACATAGAACTGAAAACATAGAGACATGAAAATCCTTTTCAAGCATACTATTTATACAGTAGAAGAAGAATCATAATCTGAAGATCCTTTTCAGAAGAGATTTATCAACACACAAGGTAGAAGATCTCAAAGGATCCTCCTAAGAAACCCTCTAACACTTGTTGTTGAATCAGAGCAAAGATTAAGAGTCAAAACAAAGAAAAACATAGCTAAACATCACTCTCTTCTACAAATGAATTCTTAACACAAAAAATGATAAGATACGCTATCTTCAAATTAATTTTGTCAAAGTACAAAAATAGAGCCTCTCTGCTTCCTACCCATTTCTTCATCATTTGGAACATGTATTTATAACAAAAAGGAAAGGCAACAACAAGAGGTACAGGTTGTCCCTTCCTCACATTGGACTCTCCAACAACAGTTATCAATTAAACACCTGTGCTAACATCTATTAAAAAATTGCTATAAAAACAAAACATGTTGGCAATAGATCCAACAATACTTTAAATGACACTTCCTACCTCTCTTTCCATTTCCAAGTGTCCTCCAGTGCTTGAATATTGACACCACGTTGGCACTTATGATCCTCACTCTTCTCCACATCATAAGCCACCCAACAGATTCATGAATCCAAATTCCTTGATTTTAGGTGCATGTTGGTAGCATCATTCGGTAGCGCTTTTGGTGTATCTCTGTGTAAATTCCATCTCTGCCATAAATTAGGTAGCGCCTGCCAAAAAATTATGTAGTGCTCTGTGCAGCGCTCATTGTTACACTGCTCAAGAGATTGGGTAGCGCCCATCATTACACTACTCCCAGAAGAAAACGCAATTACCAGGAAACTTACAGTGCCCCATAAAAAATACAGCACCCAAGAGATTTTGCAGCACACAGGAGAAAATGTATCACCCAGAAGATTTGGTAGCGCACTGCACTCTGCACATCCATGCATGAAAATGGTGGAATGGGAGAAAATTTTGGGAACATCATTGTATACATCGTGGCTACAATTAGTTCTTCAACACCTATATGCTTGATGTGTGGCTTGAGCTTGAGGCTTGACTCGTGGCCTAGCTTTGACTTAGATTATGAATTAGGAATGTGATCTTAACCCATAGCTTAGCTTAATGTAATGACTAGTGACTAGCATAAGAAATGGGCATGTGGCTTTATAAAATCTAGACTTAGGATAACGAAAATTTTTTATGCATAGAACTTTAGGTTTAGACTAGAGTTAATCCAATTTAAAGCACACACCACCTCTTCTATAGAAGTCAATAAACTCATTTATTGAAAAGGCGACTAAAATAAAACATAGGGAAATCAACAAAATAAAGATTTAGGAAAAACTACTAAAAGTTGTTTTTTTGGTTATGCGGGTCAAAAAGACAAAGGCCAAAGGTGTTTGGAGAAAAATATTTATGAATTAAGACTCTTCCTAACTCAATGAGGAAATTGGAATTTATGAACTAGGGAAAATGAGCAAAAAATATTTCAAAAGTTTAGCACAAGGATGCTAAAGATACTTAAAATTTCCATGAAAACTGAATGCTAATATTTGGCTCCAACTAGGATGGAGACCTCCCTGTGAGGCTCCAAGAACCTAGTAGTTCCATTCGCCTTATCCATTGGGCTATGGAGTCATCTGGCCTGTGAAACTGGTCTTTGGAAACCATGTAGCCTGCCTATAACCTGCTTTGCTTATTCAACAAACCAACAACTAAAAATGATCTAGCTGCTCGTATGAAGAGATTATTCTCCTGCCTACTACTACTCTAAGAAATGTTACTGCCTCTTATCAAGTGAAATCATGTTTCCAATGAAACCGTACAATCATCTGATTAGCTGGTGAAATCCTTGATACGACAATGAAGAATGCAGGAACACATAGATTACTGATACACAATTCAAAAGAACAGAACAACCAACCTTCATTTGACAAAAGTGTTTTGACATCTAAGTTGCTCAAATATCCAAGATAATCAGCAAACAGATCAATAAAAATAAAAAGGAATACCTCTTCCTATTGTTTTAGCTGAATATCAGAAGATTTCTACATATCCTCATGCTGATCATGGCTGCCACCTACAACTGCCTGCAAATCTAAACATAGCTACAAACTAACTTCATTGTTGATGATAAATTGTTTGTTGTTGTCTGCAGATCCAGGTTCAAATATAGTGCATGCGGGTTCACTGATTTGTAGAGAATACTGTTGAATGTCTTCAGCGGTGTCCTGATAGCTGATTTCTTCACAATATTGTTCTCCATCATAATCAGATTTATGACTGTCAAAACTCGGTTGGCTACTCCTGAAATCAGAAAAATGGATATGCTCTTCTTCATCAGAGTATTCATCAAAGATAAGTGAGTCCAACGCTCCTTGGTCTTGCACAGAAAAACGAACAATCCCCTGATCTCTCTCTTCAATCTTGGGTGAAAAGATATCATGGGAAACCTCTTGCAGGAAAAGAGAAAGATCCTCTTCTACAATTGGTTCTTCTTTCAAATCAGAGACATCATATGTATAAGGTACAGGATATAATGCAATTGAATCCATGCAATCATTAGTACAATCATGATTGATATCTGGAAGACTTTCTTCTCAGGAATAAGAAAGAGAAAGAGGTTCATTCATATATTCATTTGGACAATGAATAAAATAGTTTTCATATTTATAATCAACAGAGCAATCTAACAAATCTTGAGCACATTCTACATATCCCTTACAACAGTTATGACAAATATTTTCAAAGGGATAAAACGTTTTGCAGTGTTCATTGAATACTCTATGGAAATCCTTCAAGGATGAAATGCTGGAAGAGGGTAATGAGAAATACCATTTACGTGCAACCCCATCCAATGAATACATGAAAATTTTCATTAATATATCTTCAAGATGGATGTCAAGCTGCTACATCAAATTATGAAATTCATAAACATGTTCAATAGGGCTATCATCCTTACCTTCATAAAATCTGGGCAGCATATCTTTCCATTCATCAATAAGAGGCACATGATGTGGATAATCCTCTATATTTGAGAAATCGAGTGGGGAAAACCTTCTGGCCAGGATAGCCTTCATAGCCATTTAATTGGTCTAATTCTAGTGGAGTCACCAACATATTATGAACAATGGAGTTGCCATGGTGAATGTGCAGTCTTTGAAGGTGTCCAACTTCAGTCACCATCTAAAGTTGGAGTTGTGCAGTGTCGTTCTTCCCAAGGAGCTTTTCAATCTGCTCAAATCCATCCTCGATAGCGGCGCCATTTATGTTATCACTCCAAAAGTCACCCTAGATTGTAATCAGGTGAGCTTGGTAACATCAAAAGATTACGAAAAGAAAGTTGTTTTTGAAATTATGAGAGAGGTTGGGATGAAGCTATCTTCTTGACTTAACAAATCATATGAATCTATCCTTGTAAATCATCTCCCATATGCAGCAAAATAGATCATACAAAAGAAATGTTTAGCCTTTCAAGGCTTTCAGGTGGAAGACTTTTATGAGAAAACATAGAACTGAAAACAGAGAGACATGAAAATCATTTTCAAGCATACTATTTATACAGTATAAGAAGAATCATAATCTGAAGATCCTTTTCAGAAGAGATTTATCAACACACAAGGTAGAAGATCTCAAAGGATCCTCCTAAGCAACCCTCTCACACTTGTTGTTGAAGAAGAACAAAGATTAAGAGTCAAAACAAAGAAAAACATAGATAAACATCACTCTCTTCTACAAATGAATTCTTAACACAGAAAATGATAAGATAGGCTATCTTCAAATTAATTCTGTCAAAGTACAAAAACAGAGCCTCTTGGCTTCCTCTCCATTTCTTCATCACTTAGAACATGTATTTATAATAAAAAGGAAAGGAAACAGCAAGAGGTACGAGCTGGCCCTTCCTCACAGCGGATTCTCCAACAATAGTTATCGATTAAACACATGTGCTAACAACTATTAACAAACTTCTATAAAAAAA
>JASDQU010014776.1:0-18958 GCA_032191745.1 Picea mariana | reverse complement strand
TTCCTCTTTGGGCTTCTAATATTTATCCTGGGCAACTGCCTTGCCTCTGGGCTGACTCCTGCCTCGCCCTTGCTGTCCTTGTCTCCGGCTCAGCTTCTCCTCGGCTTTCAAAGCCAATTGGTAGGCATCTTCCACTGTTCATGTGGTTAGAATGCTTAACTCATCTCGCCACCTTTTCATCATCTCTCTCCCGATGACCTGCTCTGGTATTGAGTCTGTAGAATTCCTCAGTGTACTCCTTCAGCATCATCAACTTCTGTCTCAGGTTCTGCATTCGCCTGAACAGTGTGATCTGGTAATCTCTCGGGATGAATTTCACTTTCATCTTAGCAATCATCCTGTCCCAACTTTTAATCTTTTGTTTGCCCTTGGAACGTCTGTCTGCCTGTAGCTCGTCCCACCATAAGGCTGCATGTCCTTTCAACTTTGTAACAGCATGCCTTACCTTCTTGTCCTCTTCGATATCTTCATAGTCGAAGTAGGTGTCGAGTGCTCGGATCCAATCCAGCAACTCTTCTACGTACAGGCTTCCTTCATAAGTTGGAATGTCCATCCTAGTCTTGGAACTCATCCTAGAAATGGATCTGATCAACTGCTCTGTCGATGCATCCTCTGCTGTGACCTCTTCTGCATCATGTCCAGCTTCTTCTTCCACCTCAGAATCACTGAACTCTCCAGCGCCGACTCCACATCTCTGCGCTATCTCCATCTCCTCAAGCCTTGCTCGGAGATCTCTCATCTAATGCTCTATTTTCGGATTTCCTGCTAGCCTGCCTCTTCTTCGAGCATCCCTGTCTTCTCGATCAGGAAACTGCCTTTCTCTTCGAGGTGGCATGATGAAATCCGCTTCTCTCTTCTACTGGAACAAAGAGAACTCTTCTCCCTGCTCTGATACCACACTGACGCACCCCTCCCCGCTCCTTAGAGAACGGTTGCGATCAACAGGACCTTCTCTAACATCGGCCTGAAGAGAGAAAATGCTCTTCAACTTCCTCGTCGAAATTTCTTTACCCACAGATCTCCTTTCTGACCTCCCTTCAAAATCGGGAAATCGAAATTTGCGATTTTGCGGATTCTATAGTCACGACCCTTTGTCTCGTGATTCCTCGGATATCGACGTGGGTCAATCGCTGACTTTCTTCCTTTTCTATTGGAGTATCTCGACTCGCGATGTCAATGAGTTGAAAGTTCAACCTCTGATCCCCGATGTGTCAACTCTCCGAAGACACCTGTCAACAGTGTTGACGCTTGGACCCCACACACTTATGGTGATCAGGAAATCACCGATCGGGAATTCACGATTTTCGTGACACCAGTTCAGAGAACCTCCCAAGTTCCGAACCCCGATACGCGATGCCACCTGTCAATATCACCCACTATCACCGTGGGACCCTTCGCAGTTCGGGATTTCGTGAATCTTCTGTGATCCCTTCGACACCAAAAGTCCCGAAGTGCCAAACCCCGACTCTCCGAGATCTCGCGCCACATGTCCATGCTGAGATCAACGACCCAGATCTTCTCGGGAAATCGCCTACCGCGATTTTTCATATGCAAATCCTTCGATCATGGAAAACCCGATATCCCGAGCCCCGCTGACCTTCCTTTCTTGTGCGCCCACGCTTAAACCTTACGCAACTTCCCCGAAATCTGATGGTTGTCGGGACTTCGCTGATCTATCCTGCGAATCCCGGTCGTTGGTTCCTCCTCCTTGAAGGATTTCCTAGAAATGACTAAGTACCCCTACGGCGACTTGTCCTCTGAACCTGCGCTTGAGTATCTTCCACCTGCGCCTTCACCAATATGAACCTTCTGAGTTCGTCTCAATGATACCACAAAAGGACTATCCCTCTTGAGCTTAATATCCCTTCAAAAATCTATATGAGGACTTGTTGCACACACTCCTTGCGGCAAACCTCCAATACGACTAAGTACTGGAGCTCTTCAATTCTACGCACTCCTGCAACAGAAATTTTCCACTCTCCCAGCTCAGAATCGCAACCATGAGACCTCGTCTAGTCTGCGCACGCCTTGCATGGCTCCGGTGCCAACCCTGCACTTCTGAGATGAATAGAAATAAAATCTATCTCCAAGTAAACCCTACAGTCACGCACTCCTTGCAGACAAATTCAACTGCACCCCTTGCAGGAATTCTCTGGCTCACTTAGAGAAACAATTGAAACTCATTCACTCGAGTTTCACATTAACCATGAAATCACATGCACAGCATATAAAAGAAAATGCATGACAGGAAGCAAATAACCATAAGCAGAATAACAACACACAGAGAGATAACACAAAACCATGAAATTGAATCAAAGGCTCTTTTCTATTAATTCAATCTGTACATGGGTGTTCTTCACAAGTTCTCTGCTCTGCGCTTCTCTTCTTTCTCCTGAATGAATGATAATAATACCATAATACAAAGGAGGGTGTCTATATCTGTTTTCCCTCGCAAAAACTGAAACTATCAAATCTACAATTAAAATCTATCTAACAACATTAAAACTAATAAATTCCTTCCTATCTACTAAGGACGTGAGCTTAAAGGCTTGAGGTCCCCTTTACAATAAAAGTGTGCTTCTTTATGAATGCCTTCATTAAAGGTCGGTGCAACAACTTTCAAAGCAATTCAAAAATATATGTGCTGACGATGTCTAGCTGTTTCCTCTAACTGTGTTGGCTCGCTTGATGAGTGAGCAATGCTCCTGCATCACAACACTATGTTTTTCATTGTAGAATGTGCAATGGGATGATTTATAAATGTTCGCATTCATTGCAAAATCATTGAAATTGAGACAACAAAATATATTTTGGTTTTATGACACTTTATATTGATGCATAAATGTACAAGTTATATGTTTAATATATATAAAACATATAACTTGTACATTTATGCATCAATATAAAGTGTCATAAAACCAAAATATATTTTGTTGTCTCAATTTCAATGATTTTGCAACGAATGCGAATATCCATAAATCATCCTATTGATAAAACATATAACATTTATATGTTTATATATAAAACATATATGTTATATGTTTTATATAAAACATGTTTTATATATATATATATATATATATATATATATATATATATATATATATATATATATATATTATATATATGTTATATGGTTTATATTGTTGAAGAAAAATAAGTAAAATTTAATTTAATAAAAAAATATGGAAAATGGATAGTTGTGAAAGAATTTTTTTTTTTGAAAAATCATTATTAAAAATATTGACAAATCATCATTAAAAATATTTGATAAATATTTAAAAAAAAATGAATCTAGATTACTTTTTAACCATTGCTCACAACATTCTCAAACAGGTAGAGTGATGTAATGTTATATATCTAATGTTCTCATTTTTTAAGGAAGAGATAATTTGCCTTTGTAACCATCATTCATTTGTAACTACAATAGATTTGAAGTTATTATAAGTTTGTTCTTGTTTTTTAAGGAAGAGGTAATTTGCCTTTGTAACCATCATTTATTTGTAACTACAATAGATTTGAAGTTATTATAAGTTTTTTATTTGAGAATATAGAGATATAAAAGTCATTTATATGTTTCAAAAGTAACAAAAAATAATTTTGCATATGAATGAAAAAATCACGAAATATTTTTTGATAGAGCGAAGAGATATAATTACTCATTTATTGTTTCTCCATCTTTTATGTTTAGTTCATATTGCCTATTGTTTTGGTGGCATCTAATGACAATTGTTACTGGAGAGCCAACAAAATATGGATTGTTTGATGTCAACAACTCATGGATAGCAATATCTGGTGGAAGTCTCCTATGTTTCCAAACTTGCACTATAGTTTCAACTAAATATTTATCTTATAATAGAATGTGGCATCCAATGACAATTGTTATTGGAGAGCCAACAAAATATGAATTGGTTGATGTCAACAACTCATGGATAGCGGTATCTGGTGGAAGTCTCATATATTTCCAAACTTACACTATAGTTTCAATTAAATATTTATCTTATAGTAGAATGCAAAACTTTGCATTACCTTTATCACATCTTCCCTTGGTTTTAGTTGTGATATCTATTATATAAACACAAGAATTAGGGGAGAATTGAACAAGAAAATGAAATATCAAATTGTTGTTATTGTAGTTTGACTATCTCTTCTATTTATTCCAAGTAGTTTATGACTTTCTACTAATTTTATTGGGTAAATCCATAACAATTATGTAACTAGAATAGTACATTTATTATTAAAGAAAAAATTAAAAGATAAAAATAAAAATAAAATACTATACAAACACAAAAAAAATACAATAAATATGAAACATGAAATATAATTTGTGAAAAAGAATTCCATATCTATGCATTTGCATTCATCAATTATAACCACACACAAACCAAAAAAAAATACAAAATGAAAAAAAATACAATAAATATGAAACATGAAATATAATTTGTGAAAAAGAATTCCATATCTATGCATTTGCATTCATCAATTATAACCACACACAAACCAAAAAAAAAATACAAAATGAGATTTTCTTTAGTCCTAGTAGACTTGTTTTCTATTTATTTGTATTTTTAACCAAAACTCAAAACACTTACTATTTAGAATCTTTCTCTTGAGTATTTTTATAAACTCAAATCTAGTTCACTTTTAATATAGCTGCAAGAAATTGACCACGGATGAAAATTCTAGAAAGTATGAAAAGCACAAGCATTTCTACTTAGCATATTTCCACTTAATATAATTATGCAGACACTATGAAACCAAGAAACAAGTAATAGATTGTTGAGATAGAAAAAACGAACATGGTAATAGGTTTTGAACATAAATGGCCCGATTTTCTTAATAAAATAAAATAAGGCTATATATGTTTTGGTATGTTGAAGGGACATTGAAACATGTAAATAGTTAGGGTAAGCAATGCTTGGAGAACTTTCGAACTTTTCTTTCCAGCAAAATAAGTTGAAAATGATTTTGGGATTTTATTGTGTAGTTTTGGATTTTTGGGAAGGGTTTACTGTTTTTCACCAAAAATTTATTATATAATTTTTCTATTATTTATTTTTATTGGAAAATGGAAGGGGCAGTTTTTTTTAACCATATTATCGTATAAAATGTGACATTTTTTAATGTAGTCATAATAACAATAAAAATAAAGAGAAAAACATAACATCTAAAAATAAAAATAAACATATTCAAATTTAGGAAAATGCAAGTTATAAGAAAAGAATTTTGACATTATTTTTTCACACAATTTCATTTGTAGAAAATTTGGGGAAAGTTTATAGAATGTTGGAAGGTTTAAAACAGTTATTGGTGACTTCAAGAACATAATTTCAAATATGTAAAGTGATATTTTGAAAGTGGAGAATTTTGTTTTTTTGCTAGTTTATAGATGGCATTGACTGAATTAGTATAGAGAGATTTGATCTATTAACACATTTGGAGATTTGATATAAAATTCATGATGTAATTAATAATAAAGTGATTAAATATTTTAATGAATACATCAAATTATGTAAATAGATTTAAAGGACATGGAAAATTTACCTAACTTTTGACGATTTGTTTGATAGAGAAGCATAGATAAGTTGTAAGATCCAATGTAAACCCATGTCTCTTGTTTCAAGTTTCATTGATCCCAGTAATCATTGCACCATAGGTTAATGGCTAGATGCAAATTCCAAGGGAGTGAAAGCATATTTGTGTCATGAAGTATCATTCCTAGCATAATTTGTTTGCCATTGTTTATGGTTAGAATGAACATGGTACAATGAAGAAATGTTTCAAAATGTTTTCAAAAGAATTAAAAGACAAATGGAATGATGATGAGTCCAATAGGCATTAGGCGATGTTATCATTTGGCATATTCATCCAAAACTGATTAAGCATATAGCTAGTGTTACTTGTTGCTTTTGTTGTATGCAATTTCAAGTTATGAGTTTCCATAAATGAGAGAAATTTTTTTTCTCCATTTCTCTTTTGCAACATGTCAATGTTCAAATCACCAGAAATTATGATGCACTCATTTCATTGGATTTTTAGTAGCATTTTATGCGCAAAGTGGATAAAAGTATCAAGTGGTGCATGTGGTGCATTATAAATATTGGTTAGCTTGAGAATAGTGTTATAAATTTGGAATTGAGTGAAAATCGATTTGATATTCTTTGTTACATAATGGTCTAATTTATCAACCATTATGTTCTTTTTGTAAAATGTAACGATAAATAGTGGTAGTTTCTTGCAAGCATACATTTTTTTGAAGTTAATCTTGTTTTTGTTTCTTGCAAACACAAGATATTAACTTTCATTACTTCGTAGTCATTGATGATATTTTCAATATGCAATGGAAATATTTGTGTGTTTAATGAGCATATGAGAGAATATTTTTCTTTTAATGTTTATTGCAAATCATATTCAAATTATTTGTGGACATCTTTTTCAAGTATCTGGATTTCAATAACAACCTTTTGCAAAAAAGAGAAAATAAATTGTCTTAATTTTCTTATAAGATAGAGTGATTGAATATCTTTGACATGAGGGAGTGTAGTGTAAAACATTCCATGCTGTTTAATCTCTTTTGGATTAAATTCCAATTTTCCCATTGTAATGTTGTATGCTCTATGCATTTTTAGTGCACATGCTATTAGGATAGGGAATTGTTCTCAAGTGAAATAAACTATATTTCTAATGCCATTAGTCCACATATTATTTTCATAGGTGTTCAATTATCAAGAATGTTATATGTATATAGGTGTTTCATTGTAGCGCATTCATCCAAGTCAATTGCTATATGTATATAAGTGTTTCATTGTAGTTCATTCATCCAAGCCAATTGTTGGCTCCTCAAATTCAATCCACAAAATGTGAACTTTGGCTTCTGTGTAATGCTTGACAATGCCTTCTACACCATTTACTAGACCATATTCAATGGCATAATTACCTCCATTTAATTCAACAACCATATTCCATTTGAGGAAAATGCAAAAGATACATGCATCATGCATTTTGTTTTTCCCATATATATTTGCTTCCAATGGCTCTATTTTTTTTATCATATGCTCTCAGTATGAATGTTTTTTATTACAAAAGAGCCAACATTTTTTTGTTGTTTTCTTCAACACATTTATTTCTATTAACAAGGTATGGAAATGTTGGATCATTTGGTGGGAATGTAAAACAATGTTTTCTGTTGTTCCCATATATATTTGCTTCCAATGGCTCTATTTTTTTTATCATATGCTCTCAGTATGAATGTTTTTTATTACAAAAGAGCCAACATTTTTTTGTTGTTTTTTTCAACACATTTATTTCTATAAACAAGGTATGGAAATGTGGGATCATTTGGTGGAAATCTAAAACAATGTTTATTCGTAAATCTAATATCGCATTCTATTTGGGAACAAGTTCTAATTCGATTCAAAATAGATATGAAAACTTTGTTTTCTTATCCCATTAATTTTCTTGTTCAAAACACTTGAGGTTGTCTCTCCAAAAGCTATATGGAATTGTGCCATGTTAAAAAATTGGTTGTTAAAAATTCCAAGAATCATGTAGAAGTTGTTCTTGACAAAGGTCAAGATAAAAACTGATGTCAATATTTCAAAAAGGTGTTCTTGTAGAAGTTGTTCTTGACAAAGGTCAAGATAAAAAATGATGTCAATATTTCAAAAAGGTGTTGTTGGAGTGTGCAAACTTTGTCAGAACTTTTTGTCCATGATGTATAACATTTGAGAATCGATCTTTTTGTACATGTTGTATAACATTTCAGAATCGATCAATGATTATTTATCTATGAGTAATATTCAAATTTGTTCATATTATTTAGTCAATATATCTACTAGACTACTATTTAGTGGAAACATGGTTAATAGGTTCAATCGAAGGTGTAGTGCTAAATGCAAATATGATTTATTGTTTGAGAGAGGATCACTATGAATATGTTTATTGTAAAAGAGCAACAATCCATTGTAAATTATTTTTGTTGAAAATGATTTTCTTGTGGTTGCACCTTTAACAAAAAAACAAATAAATCAATGTTGTTGGATTGTCCTTTTTCTCATTATGATTTTATTTGCTATTAATTATTATTTTTTATTAAACTTTTTTCTAGTTTTTTTCCCAAAAATAAAATAGTTTTTTCTCATTATGATTTTATTGGTTATTAATTATTACTTTTGATTAACTTTTTATTTTTCTCATTATGATTTTATTGGTTATTAATTATTACTTTTGATTAACTTTTTTTCTAATGCTATAATGGCTTTTTACACTTAAATAAAATGGTTTTCCAATGAATTGAATGGTAGTAGTGGAAGTAGTTTGAATTTGTATAGAGATCATTTTGTGGATTAGATCATTATGTACGTCATATTTTTTAAGTCTAGGGTTTTATGGTTCTTGATTTAAAGAGTCTTCAATCACATATATATTTAGTTTTAGAATTAATTGTTTCATAGGCCATGTCATTGTCACCTTATGTTGTTCTCGTTTTAGTGACAACATTTTTGTTTAATAGGATTTATCATTCCTTTTTGGAACAAATATGCTTCAAGCTATGTTTGACATTTTCTTTTTAAGGAATTTTTAAGTTTTTCAATATGGGACATATAGCATCATATCTTCTCTAAAAATATTGTTTTATTTTTTTTGTTGATAATAATGAATGTGTTGTATGACACATGGTAATTTTCTTTTCTTAGGAGTTGAATTTGAATAGAGTACCAATAAAAACATTCTACTAACTAAGTTTGTTGAATTTCAAAAGGTCTTGTAATGTATTTGTAATGTTCTTTTTAATAATTGAAGCACATGTAATATATTCAGAATCATGAGGATCTTGTTGTAAGACTATGGGTTTCCTTAGGACAAATGTTATTTTGTTTGATGGTTAAGTGTTAATGAATATAAATTTCCTATAAATTGAATGCAAAGTAAAAGAGAAGACAATGTGTATAGCTCGTCTAGTAGACATAGTTTTGCATATTCAAGAGCACATTCCCATGTTTTCATATCATTTAAATTTTTCCATCATTTCTAGAAAGAAACTACTCATTGATTATTTATTTAAAGAAACAACCATAGTTTTATCCATATTTGTGATATATACACTATAATATGTTTCTACAACATAGGCATCTATGATGACTATGCATATGTATTTGTATGTCATAGTTTTGGTACTTGTTTAGAGAATGCATTTTGAAATATGTCAGGTAGATATATTTTTAGAAACAAAGTAGAGTGTAAAAGGAAAGAGATGAAAGAGAATAATTTATTCATCTTGAGTTGATTTGAGCTTAGACAAAAACATATCAAATGACATGTTTTTAGGATAGATTTTGTGCTTTTGTTTTTTTTCATTTTTACTAGGGACATCACGTTCTAAAGGATGAAAAATATTATTTTTACCCATTGGAGGAAGTGGGAAATTAAAGTTGGAACTAGAACAATGATGTTTCTTGCAATTTCTTGTGTGGTGATGAGCTTGAATCTTAACAAAATTCTCATCAAGAAATGTTGAATCTAAAAACATATATCTATCAACAAACTCCACAATCTCGTTATTGAAATCTTATTGATAAGTTGGTGCATTTCATATCCAAACAATCCATGTTCATCCTCACTACCTCTATTTTGGAATTCAATAATGAAGAAGTAGTCTTCTATTTAACCAAAGAGTAGTGGCTACAAATGATAGTATGTGCTATGATCAATGAATTGATACTTCTTAAAAAAAAATATTGTTAAGTTGATTTGAAAAATTGTTTCCGGTTTCTTGCAATGTATGGAGCAAAATAACCCAAATATGCTCAACACTGATAAAAGACAAAAAAAATGTAGGTGGTTCAAGCTATTGCATGATTGTGAAAACATTTATTTTCATGTTTTCTAAATACTCTAGTGACATATGCAGGTGTTTGAGAGAGATATGCAATTGAGGATTTTAATACTTTTTCAAGATTGTTTTTGTACTTGACATCTTTCTCAACTAATTGTTTTCCTTTTATCTCTCCTTCACAAAGAGAAATCCAAGTAGAACTTGAAATCTATTTTATAAGAATAAGAATTTCTTAGAAGAAAATATTTGTAATATGTGTCAAAAAGTATTCTCTAGCATGTAGAATTCTCCATTGTGATATTTGTTGATAAAAAAACTTCATAATGTCATTAGGTCGAATAGATTCATAAAATAATGTAGGAAAATTTATCTCTTCAGAGAACTTGTCCAGAAAAATGCCTAATGGTTGGAATACTTTTGAAGGTGAAATTTGTATGATTATATTTTCTAGATCATTTATTATATGGGATTGTTAATAATCATGTACCATTTTTTTAGATATTAATACTAGATATTTGTCTTCATCAACATAATCTAGGCATTTTATGTTCAACAAATCAACAATTTGATTTTGAATTTTTTTTTTGTAAATTTCTTTTTATTCATTATAGATAACAACACCTTCATTTTATAGAGCAAGGTATATCATAATTCATTAAGAAAAATCATGACATTTTTTGGTTTTATTCTAATTCTCTTTTCAACATTATTGCAATTGTCATAGAGTTGGACAAACTTCTAGGCAATGTCGCTTGAACTCTATCTAAACTTAAAAGAACATTAGTCCAATTTGAGGGTTTTTTAATCAAGTTGCCTTATTTGTGAAAAGTTCATTCTTGGTGAAAAAAAATATTCATCTAAAGGTGTCCAGATTTTCATATGCACTAATTTCTTATTGTGGAGAATTTTCAAATTTGATGCAAAGAAAATAAATTCTTTGTCAGAGGTGTCTTTTTTGCAATAATTTAAAATTTGTTTATTGAGTCTAATGAATTTTATTCATTTCCAATTGATAATGATACAAAGGTCGATATGATGTTATTGTCAATTTCATGTATGTATTTCTGGAATTTCTCGTGCATGAGTCAATGTGTCTTCAATTGATTCTGAATATACATTAATTGTTGTGATTGTTCTTGCATAGTTATTTTTTCTTTAAAGTAAATTTTTTTTATTTTTTTATTTCTATTTTAGATGTGGTAATCTTGTAAATATCTTGCCATGGGTTTTGAAGTAACTATTTTATAACATTGTAGTAATCACTCATTCAAAGTATTGAAATTGCACATTTTGATATTTTTCTATTTTTATTTTTATTTTTTTAATAGATTTCTCTTTTATTAAGTTCCTTTTGTTTCTACTTGAATGATTTATCCAACTAAGTAGTTTAATGCAACAATTTTTTTTCTTTTATTCGTTCTCTATTATAACTTGAAGGATTTCTTTGTGAATGTCTAATTGGGTTTGAATAGGAATATCTATTTTTTCAAAAAATATAGTTGAAGTAGTATCTCTATAATGCATTTTAAGCAATTTCTAGAAGTGTAAATCTGAGGAACTTAAAAGCAATGTCTTAGATAAACAACTTTTGAGGATGCATGTGTTGAATGGAATATTAGGATAATTGTTTGTCATTTGGTACTTCAATTTAAATGTTAATGTTGAAAAACTCACATAACCATTGCATTGTAAAAAAAAACCTTCTATGTTATCATGTTTATATATCTTTGACAAATTAATAATACAACCTTCTCAATTAGCAATAAATTGCTTTTTTCTAATGATTGGATCACCAAGGCATCTATTCAGGCACCAAATGTCTATACTGTCACTTGTAAAAGTGCAATTGCAAAAAAAATGTGCAATTTTTTTCTTAAAAAGGGAACATCAAACCATATTAAATTACAAATACACTCAAATATTGAATCATGGAAATCATCAATGATAGAAGTAGCTATGTAGATTTTTTTTTTTTTAGAGTGTTCATTCAATAGAAAACATGTTCATTGAGCAATTGAAAGATGATCTTCATAAACGCATGGAGTAGAGAGTTGAAATGAGTATGCCATAGTCTCCAGTAATTTATATGAAAAAAGGACTCAAAGTTACCACAAGGTAGATTTTGATTATGGAAAAAAAGGTTGTATTAGTATTCATTTTTCCAGTGTTAAAGTAAAGGTATCGTGTTGTTTTCGCAAATGACCAAACATAAACTATAAGATCCAAGCATATGGAAAACCACATAATGTAGAAAACATCTCCCCAAAATCCATGTTAACAATGTTGGTGCAACTAAGAAGAAAAAAAGGATATTCTATGAAAATCTGTCTCAACATCATTTAGATTGTGCAACTCTTCTTAAAAAATCAATTTTCAATTATGTTCTTAATGCCAAGGAAATCGTAGGATCTTAACGATCTAAACTAGCATGAAAGTGATTCACTATCCCTTTCCTTATCTCAATAAATGTTTAATAAGAATGTATCAATATTGACAATGCATCAAACAATAAATTCCCTAGTTCATAGTGGAATTTTTTCAATCAAACTAAGTGAAATGTAGCTAACATGTGTTCTTGGACATTTGATTCAATGTATTGCAAAAGCAGTTGGTGCATTGAGATAAATTGCTTAATTGAAGGTTTGTTCATCTTGATCTATATAAACTATGTCATAGGAGGGGAAATATTCAATGAAGTAGGTTCAATAAGAAAATAGGGAATTGTGAAAAAAAGGTCAAATGGGTTTGATATTTCAACTAGATGTGTCTATGAAAAACAAAAGTCTTTTTCACTGCACCTGCCACATCAATATTAAAGTGGAAATAAAAAAAGTAACACAATATTATAAAAAAAAATTATAAACATAAATTAAATTGCAATAAAAACAAAAAACTGTTTTCAAGAATGTGTGTATATATAAAAAAACACAAGTATTTGTCACTGCTCCTGCCACATCAATGTCAAAGTGGAAATCAACAAATGACACAATATTACAGAATTTAGTATAAACATAAAACAAATTACAGTAAGAACACAAAACTACTTTCAATCATATGTGTATTTAAAAAAAAATGAAAATGGCACATTTTTGTAATGCAAAATAGTGACAATTTGCAATAGAATGTGAAAAAACATAAAAGCCAAAATGCACAATTTTTTTGTTTTCTTGTTTTTTTATAAAAACACCAAGCATACCAAAAACAATATTGCAATAATTAAAGTTGCAATGTGTAACATGATTCTTTCTTTAATCCTTTGTTACAAGTTGCAATTGTCTTGTCTCAATATCAAGTACAAGTGAGAAACATGTGTAGAACACATTCTTCTAATTTGTTATATCTTTATGCTAGTTTTTCATAATTATAGTAGACACTATAATAGTTTTCTAAATGGATTTTGTAATAGCTTATATGCTAGTCATTTGAAATACAATATTTGAAAAGCTCCTATGCAATTTTCTGTACATAACGTGCAATGGATATCATTAAGTACATATAGTGAACTAAAACACAAGATGGACATGTTATGTAGCACTTATATGTATTGTTTAGTGGCCTAATTATAGGGTTTAACATCTCTAACGTTTCAAGTTCGAAGAGTGATTTCTTCAAAAGATAATAATGGCTATCTCTAAAACGTTGGTTCTTATTCTGGCGTCAATAAAATTTGTTCTAATTTTTTTTAAAGATTATCTTTACACTATAGTAAAGATACTACAACGCTTTTTGTTCATATTATAGTTTTAATGTAATTCAATATATTATTAATATTATAGTTTTAATGTAATTCAATATATTATTAATTGTAAACCATTTTCCATGATTTCCTATACATGAAGTTGTTAGTGCCCTATCATTAACATGAATATGAACTAACAATCAATTCATTAGCATTAATTTTTAATCTTAAAGACTGTAATTTAGGCCTCTTTTTCTTCTCATCAAGGCCATCAATGCCATTATAGGCTTTCCTGTGTCGTGCCATCCATAATTCATAGAGATTTTATGACATTGTTATATCCATAATTCATAGAGATTTTATGGCATTGTCATCTCCTTTTAGATCTTTGCTATAATTGCTTATGATGGATAAATCTGCTCCAAAAGCATACATAATATAATGATTTCCATATTGATATGAAAGACAATGCTTCGATAGAATATAGAAAAAGTACTCCCATATTGATACAATATGTCAACAAAAACAACTAGTTCAATATATTTCCACAACGTGTAAGGTGTCCTACACAAATCCAAGGAAATCATAGTGGTATGCTATTATAGAATAAACCTAAAATAAATTCTATCTATCAAAATACAATAATGGATGGATGGATTGGATTTTTATCATATACCTTCAATTTCTTATTGAATTGAATTCTTCTCCATTTGTTTGGTTTGGGTGAAATTTTTTCTAAAAAGAAAATTAGTTTTTAAGAAGATTCAAATCCATGGGATGAGTCTAAAAACTTAGTGAATCACAAAAGAACAAGGATGGGAATTTGTGTTCACCCCTTACACCTTGTATTCAGTCTTAGCCTCCTTGGAAATTCCATTTGGTCAATTATAAGAGAGTTGAAAATTGTAAGGGCTTTGGCTAGATGGGCGTGGAGACATACGTCAAAGTCCTCAAGGAGATGGAACTTGGGGTTGCTTCAACACCCAAGTTGGGAAAGTGGGCACCTTGGGCATGTGAATATGCTGAGGGACTTTCCCAAGAGTGAAGTGACCAAGATATTGGGAACAACAACATGAGGGGTGCACCAAGGTTGGGTGCATCGATCCTAAGGGGCATGAAGTTTGACTATCACATGGGTTCATTTGGATGACTAGGTCCATGAAGTGACATGACAATTCATTTGGGCGATTGAGTCTGAGAAGGGGCACGACGATTCGTTTGGACACATGGGTTTGTGAAGGGGTGCAACACCCCCAAATATCATGACAACTCACGATGGAGACCTTTGGAGAGGCTATACGAGAAAAAGGGTGCACAACCAAGGAAGGAATGTTTTGGAAAGACAAGGAGATCAAAACAACTTTGTGATTTTTATGCACATGAAGAGGAGGAGCTCCCTCAAGGAGCCAAGTTGCTCCACTTGGGAGGACTTGTGTTGCCTTGAGGTGGACTCGTTGAACAAATTTTAACAAACTTCTCTTGGGTTAATTTTGGTGAAATATGGAAACACAAGTCTATTGGAGGCATGTGTTAGGTGGAACCTAAATGTATGAAATCTATGGAAATGAAGAGACAGAGTCTGTGGAAATGAGGAGACAACAAGTCTGTTGTTGGGGGCACATCTAAGGTGCACCACAAGTGGATGAGGAGACAATTGTGATGGATATTCTTGGTGATGATCTATGTATGAGTGTCTTGGTGAGGTGAGGTGAGTCATTTGACTCTGCCTCATTTTCAACTGAGTCGGTAGTGCTCATGTTGTAACCATTTAACAATAATAAAGACTTAGCCATATATTAGGCATGGTTTGTGCCACGCACACTATATATGTGTTTGTCTTTCATTTGTTCCATAGGTCTCTTGGTTTCTCTTGGATGTATGCTTAAATATGACTAAGTGTTAAATTGTTAACCATTTTCTAAGTATACAAGAGTTGCATTAGAGTAGGAGTGTGACTCATTAGCAACCTAGAATAAAGTATGGGTATGCTCTATGTGAAGAGGCATAGTTCGGATGAAGTATCCTTTCTGTTTTCAAGCAACCAAGATAGAAACGTCACGATGCCACATGCCTCAAGATGTGCACAATCGAAAGATTCATATAGGCACACTGTGGGGAAATGAAAGATGGTATCAAAGATAATTCATAGCATATTTTGATGGAAAGTTGGTGAGCTCTTCACCACTATATCGATGATAGATTGTATCAAAGATTATTCATTTCATATTTTGACGGAGGGTGGGTGATATCTTCACCACTATGTCAATGATATATGGTATCAGAGTAGTTTGGTACTCTTCACCACTCTTGCATTAAAAAACATTGTGGTGGGGTGCACTTGTTGAGAAGGAAATTTATTGTGAAGGCAATTCAGTGAGAACATTCACAGACTTGATGAATAGTTCGGTGCAATGAAATTTTTCATTATAGACTTTGCATGAGACTTATGACATAGGTTTAGTTGATGGTGTGGTGAAGAGGTTGGTATGAGCACACACCTTGTATAGACCAAGAGTAGAGTTTGTGGTGAGATGAAGCACTTGGATAGGGTGGGTGATCATAGAAATCATCGCAGAACTTGTCGCACACTTAATCATAGAGGAAGACTTGGTTGGTTTGTGTGACAGAAGTCAGTGCGAGACTTGTTGGGAACACCTTGGAGATACCAAGCGCAAAGTTCATTGGGAGAACCAAACACTTGGGAACGGTAGATGAATGTAAGATATATTGCATGACTTGTTGCAGAGGTAACCGTAGAAGTGATCATGGAAGAAAAATGCAAAGGGTGATTCCACAAGTTATTGCAAAGGGGAGCGGTTTTGGATTACAATTATTGATGTTTGGTATCTACGGAAGAAACTTTCCCTCCTATATGACATTTCTTATATGTGGAGAATATTTTGAAAGAAAGAGATCCATTGACAGATGTTCAAATACCCTAGAAGAGAAGTTGGCCCAGAAGAATAAAGAATAATGAAAAGACACCTTCCTAGAAGAGAAGTCGTCCCAGCTAGAAGAACATGAATACTATAAATAAGGAGGATCCTTAGCTCATTTGTTCACTCACTCACACTCTCTCAACTACATAGAAGCAATGAACATGTTTGGAGAAGGTGATGTATTTGTTGAACAAATTTTCTTCTTGTTCGGTCTTTTTGGTATCTCTCCCTTGTGCGCTACTCTTGGTAGTGGTGCAATATCTTGGAATTATGTTGTTGTTGCAGCTATGGTGGTGTTTCCTGTTGAGATGTTCTTTGAAATAGGGTTTATATGTTTGGACTTTCTTTGTGAATGGAATCTATTTAATAAAGGTTGTTGGGTTTTTCCCCCATTTGGGGTTTTCCCAGGATAAATCTCTTGTGCTCTTTTTGTCTCTTGTTTATGTTGTCACTACTCAGTACATGATATATATATTTTAATGGTAATGAAGTAAAAGAACAATAGTACCTCTAATTCTCTATAAATAAGGAAAAACTAACATGGTATCAGAGTTGGTTACCTTTAGAACAATTTACCACTGGAAGGAAGATCACTACAACAACACCTTGCAACTGCAATACTTTGTCAATATATTTGAGCACTATCCGAAGGTCATTCAGGATAATTCCTTCACAGATAAGTACACCCTAACCTAGCGCACCCCTTGAAACCCTCAGTGTTTAGTTTGGTGAAGTTTGAAAAATCAAGGTATTTTAGTGGTAGGGTTTCTACCAGCGAAAAATGTCAACCAGCATGCAGAGAGTTGAAGATAGATTGGATGGAGCAGATAGCTTCATATCCTATATGCACAGAGTTCTCCTCATCCTAGAAGAGAATTATTTATTGGATCATATCAAGTAGATGCATCTAGAACTAGAATAAGAAGATGCCAAAGCAAATTTCAGGAAGAATGAAGTCAAGGCCAAGAGGATCTTGACAGACTCAATAAAGGATCACATGATACCTAATGTATCATAACTGAAGACACCAAATGAAATGTTTGATTCCCTAACCAAACTTTATGAATGTAAGAATACCAGTTAAAATATTCCTCTAAGGCATCAACTCAGAAATGTGACAATGAACAAGCCAGAAATAGTATCCAACTATTTCAAGAGGATCTTGTTGATTATTTGGGTTGGTTGTAATTGATTTCAACCCTTGAAGAAATTATGGTAGCACAAAGGTTTGTGTAATGGACTCAAGTTTGTTTGATGTATAATCGTATGAGTTTTAATATATTTGAAGGTAATACTATTCTAGATGGATAGTACATGTCATGTCATTTCCAATGGTATGTGGAACATCACATAACTCCTCACGGTTAGAGATTTATGGCCATGTGAAGTTGGATAGCCCTCATGAGTTATCTAGAAGCCCCAAAAGATCACAGTAGTCAAAGTGGTTGCAAAGAAGAAATTATTTAAATAATAAAGTGAAGTGATGAGTGTACTATAAGTCAAAGTGGATACAAAAGAAATTATTTAAATAATAAAGTTGATGGAGAAATTACTAAGTGGACAAGTGGTTAGTGTAAGTTTTAAACCTGCGAAGTAAAGCAATGCATATAGATTCTTAAGCAATACATAAATTAATCAATGGATCATACACAGAGTACACAGAGATTTTTACCGGAAACCCTCAACCGGGAAAACCTTTCTTATTTTCATTATATCGAATTTCACCATTCGTCATACAATATATACAATGTTTTTATGTATTCTGTAGATACCAAAACCCTAATCCCTTAATTCGGGATTAATTTACAAATCAGATAAAAATAGCAAAATCCGCTAAAAATAGCAAAAAACACCCAAAAAAAATTTTTGGGGCGTTGCCCCGAACCCCATTGGCCCTGGGATACCGCCCGGTGCCGAACATTGCGTGTAACCTCGGGGCACTACCCCAAACGCTGCGCGTAACCAAGGGGGGGCATACCTGCCCCCCCCTTGGGACCCCCCTAGGAAAGCGCCCAGCGCACACGGTAGAGCCCTAGGTGAAGGGATCGTCAGACACAGTTGTCGTATCCGACGCACCCACACACACACACATGCAAAGAATATAACACATACCCAACATTCTCCCACTTGTTGTTTTCTTTGCATCCAGGGGTCCAGGGGATTATATAGTCAAAAATCCAGGGCAACAATGCCCATTGTTACTCTACACCAAGAGAACTTTTATGTGCTCACAGACTTTGTCAATGAATCTGCAACATTCTTCAAAGTGTCAACCTTTTCCAGCAACACCTTCTTGTCCTCAACCATGTCTCTCACAAAGTGATATTGAACATCAATATGCTTTGTCTTCGAATGATAAGTTGGGTTCTTTGCCAGGAATATTGCACTCTGACTTTCATAGTCTAATCTCACTGCTTGTTGTACCAACCCAATACCTGATCACAATCTTTGTAACCATACTGCTTCCTTGCTTGCATGAGTGGCTGCCATGTATTCAGCTTCTGT
>JASDQU010014775.1:127104-144155 GCA_032191745.1 Picea mariana | reverse complement strand
GTAGAGTGCGCAGCTCAGCCAGGGAGGGCGCAAGCTAGTTTGAGGGTTTGGAAAGCTGCAAGAGACTCGTGTCCCGATTGCAGTTTCATTCCAACCCATTTGAGATCCAGCCAAGGCGCTTCTATTGAGCCATCTATCATCAGATTTCGACGGTGGAATCTTGCAGATCGATTCATCCAACCATTCAGGGCGCAGTTATTCCGGACAGACATTTGGCATTGCATGCAGAGTTCCAAAGCAGATCCAGACAAACCCTTCCGACCCATTTCATCATCTGGTGAGACGATCGTTTTGAGCCATATAGCAGTAGATTCCATTGGTGGAATCTTTTTGGGCGCATTCAGTGTCCCAGGAGGGGCGCAAACCCCCCAGGGGTCCAGATCCAATGCCGCAGGGGTCAGATCCGAGATCCGACAGACATCCATTCCAGTCTAGAGACTAGGGCGCTTCTATTGGAGCAGTTTCGAGCACATTCTGAAGGTCGATTCTTCCGGTTGAGTTTCCCAGCTGGTAGCGGTTACCGTATTTCTCCGGAATCGCATATTTTGTCGATCTATCTGTGCATGCATCAGATCTGCTATCATCTTCTGATCACGGGTATTTTTTATGTTATTCAATTGTATTCCAGTACTGATCCAGGAGATCTGACTGACGTTTAGATTCTATATTTCCAGTAGGCTATTGTATTTCCATGCTTGAACCGTTATTATTCATGATATTGAGCAGTTGACGTTCTCTACTTTTGCATGCTTTATATGATTGTTAAACCTTAAATATGCAACATGCACATGTAATAACCAACATGCACCTGCAATAACCAACATGTAACCGCAATAACCAAAGAATATCTCAAACACACGGCTAAAACGCATCCAGAAACCCCCAGTGTATCAGATCTGCAAGACAGAGCATCAAAACAGTAGCAAATATCTTGATCAGCGGGATTAGGGATATTTCACAGGGTGGAGAATGGTCCAGGCTCAAAAATCAGAACAGTTATTCTTCCTTGCTTGAGAAGAATAGTCCAGATAGTTCATCATTGATGTTTTACCTTCTGAGGACAGATGCTCTTCCAAGATCTCACAGATGTGAGTGGAAGAATGGCCCAGATGATTCAGTTTATGTCATAACATTGTTTCCGTGCAGGATGATATTAGATGATTGTTATGAAGACTCTATGTCTCTAGATAGTAGATGTATACTACTGTGGTGGATGTGTTCCACTGTTTGGTCAAGTATCTGTGTGGTACTTGGTGTGGTAGTGTACCATTGGATGGTAGTTGTGTACTACTATGGATAGACACGGTTGTGTTCTATTGAATGATATTGTTTGGATTGCCTTGAAGACTATCAGCGGTGTTGAAAATAATTATCAGTCAGATGAATGATGAACAGAGATTTCCTAGACAGAGAATGGTTCAGAACATTTACTCTTCTAAATTAGAAGAATGGCTCTTATATCACTCTGTGGAGTGAGTATCATGTCTGATTACTCAGATAGAGTATGGTTCCGAGAAATGATGCAGTTGATGACACTGATAGTGCTCATGACATAGTCATGAGACAGTCTATACAACTATATTGATGCTACCGGGTGAATGGTATGTTTGTGCTCAAGACCATTACCTGTAATACCTCCCTAGCTAGGAGGGAGTGTTGATATTATGGTTATTGCGGGAGGTATTTACCTCCATGTGTAAACCTAACGAGAATAGGATATTCCGAGAAGCAAGAAGAAACCCTAATGAGTTGGCTAATAACCCTAGAAGACTTGTCAACTCAAGAAGATAACTTGTATTAGGTTATTAGCCTCCAAGAGAAGAAGTCGGCCAGAAGAAATAATATATACTGAACAGACAGATACCCAGAATGAGAAGTCTGCCCAGGTAGTTAGCCATAATTACTATAAATACAGAAAGCCAGTCTTCATTCTGGCAGGCAGTCTCAGAGTTGCAGAGCAGCACTTGTGCACACTGCAGTGCCCAGTTTTGTGCACAGGTTTGGAGGAGAGCTGCCATTGCAGCTGTTGCAGCTAGCAGATCATGTTTGGCTTGGACTATCTCTTGGTTAGGGTTTGGACTATCTGATCAGCTCTTGTTGGTGCGCTATCCTTGGAGAAAGGTGCACTACCCCTTGTTTGGCTATCTAGCTTAAGGTTTGCTTCCGGAGTGATTCTTTGTCAAGGTTAAGGTGCTTAGAGGGTGGCTTCGGCCTATGGTTGGGTGACAATAGCGATAGTCAATGGTAAAACGAGCACATCCATTATATTCTAACACAAAAAACCAATGTGAATGACATGCATAGATCCATTAGCTTATTCAACATAATATGTGACAAAAAATGGAGCAGAGACAAGTAGCATAACTTGCTTGAATTTATTATTGACCAGTGGTAACAACTTCAATCATGATTCACAACAAATCCAATAGTTCGTTAATCAAACAATGGTTTCAATGTTAGGACTATACAAGTCAGTGAAAAAACGCATCAAGGGTTGGGATTACAAAATCATTTTTCTAAGATTTATTGTTTCCCTCTACAGAACTTGTTACCGAAAGAATTATTACAATAAAAAATGATAGTGGAGGTGAAAAGTGAAAAGAAGATAAATCCATTTGCTACTACAAAACTATGATGCTCCAAGGAGGACTTCAATTTCTAATGACCTCTATCTCTATTGTTCCCTCTTCTACTACTAAAAAATTAAGCTCTTGAATGAAACAACCTCCTCTATAAAAGAGAAAGTTCTCACTTATATGTCATTGAGAACAAGGAACGCCCAGTATTCAATTCAAAAATCATTTTTGAGGCCACCACTTTCTCTTAATACTTCAATCTCATGGGTTGTTAATCAAACTTTTTCATTCACTTATACTTTGGGGCCACCACTTTCTCTTAATCCCACAAAATTAGCACTGCACATACAAGTTCCATCTTGAAAATTGTTACATTTCCCACATGTATATTATTTTCCAAGTGTCTTCTCTATGTAGTGCCACATGTTTCTTCGAAGTACAATGTTTAATTTGCCTTTGAATATGAATGCATTCAAACACATTTGAACTTTAATGATGGGGGGGCAATTGAAAAATCAAGCTCGATCTTGAAATCAACCAAAGCATCAACTCGAACAGTGAGAAGGGAGGCCAATTGAAGAATCGATCTCGATCTTGAAATCGTCCAATGCAACAGTTCAAACAGTGAAAAGGGGGCCCAATTGAGGAACCAGGCCTGATCTTGAAATTGGCCAAGGCAACTATTCGAACTGTGAGAAGGGGGCTCGATTTGAGGAATTAAGCTCGATCTTTAAAATTAACCAAGTGTAACATCCCGCTCTTGCGCACACCTGATTGGACTTATTCCTTGAGGACACTTGCGTGCAAGTGATCCGATTCATTATATGATTCATTGTTTCAATTATGGATTATGAGGATGTGTGGATCTGATGATATGTTATTGTATTGTATTTATATCGACATGTGCTATTGAATGGTTTTTCCTGAGTGTGCAGGACTCTGGACAGATAGAGGATGTCGATGGCATCGATGGACCTCCTTGGACTCTGGATCAAGTCAGGGAAGGGACGGTTTATGGTTTGCGTATTTTTGTTATTTCATATGAGACATATGACTGGTATATTATGATGTTGTGTATAGATCGTTGACATCTTCGTTGATGGATGCAAGTTGTCAATAGCTTGCTAACCAAACTCACATTTGGAGTAAAGGGGTCACGCACGACAACCAGAGATATTGAGGGAGAGGTGTGGCAGCAGCACTACCACAGCCTACTAGCACTCTCATCGTGGCTCGAACTATAGGTTAACGATTACCTAGTTCGAGAGATCCACAATGTCGTGAGGGAATATTATGACAATCGCTCACGATGATTCTAAGAGACGCGCAATAAGGCAAGGTTTTTATTCCTTAGAGGCCCTTAGTCTCCCACAAGGTCACCTGACGAAGTATTGACTCCAGGGGTTTGACGTCTACCAAAACCAGTCAAAAGGCGAGTGAAACTCTTGGAGCACGTAGTGCGTCTTGAAGGGCATGTCGCATAAATAAAACATGAATGCAAACGAGTGGCACCCTTGAAGCACGTAGTGCGTTTTGAAGGGAACGCCACAATTTTTAACACTGGTGAATTAATGAACCTAGTACCTAGAAAACTATGTATCCTTAGGACTTGGTCAACCTTAAAATGAATGTTGCATCAGTAAAGATTAATAATTGTAAAATTCTCTTAAAAACATTCTTGTTGAGCCTAAAGAATTTAAAGCATGGGTTTAAGTAGGTCTTGCGAACTAAAATTTAATTAAGGAAGTAATAAAGGGGAGATGAAGAAAATGGGGGTGAAATTAAATAAATAAAAATTATTGAAGGATTAAATCAATTAAAAGATTAATTGTTGCTAAGTACAAACCTGTTAATTTAGAACTTAGACCAAAAAGGGAGAAACTTAAATACAAAAAGAATGTGGAACATAGAAAAGAATCTAGTCTCTAGATAACTTTCTAATTTCGAACTCAACTAAACTTTAAGAAAGACGCTAGTCATTAAAGGGTTTTTAGGTGGGTGAAGGAAATTAGCAATTTGAATTAATTAATTAAATAAATTTAAGGGTTTTTAGGTGGGTGAAAAAAATTGGCAATTTGAATTAATTAATTAATTAAATTTCTGATGCAACTAACAGATCGGGTGACAAGTGTAACAAGTGTATGGGAGAGAATTTCCTAATTAATTTTTAATAAAAAGAATTTAATTTGCGTTTGGCAAAAAATCACTAAGAAAACTCTATAAAAGGAATGGCAAAGGAGAAGGCATCAAGTTTGGTATGCGTAAGATTATGCGGCCGGATTTTACTCTTCACTGATTTTGCGGCCGGATTTTACTCTTGACTGATTTTTCATGTGGGAGTTGAGATACCCATCTTGGATAGACACTGGTATTTAGACCTTGGGATACCCATATCGGATATCTCCTTCACGATCTAGGCGGATAGACACTGGTATTTAGACCTTGGGATACCCATATCGGATATCTCCTTCACGATCTAGGCGCAGCAGGGGCATATTCTTCACTCTGATTTCGATTGATGGTTTTACTGCTCAGCGTTTTGGATTGCCTCGAATTGCTGGATCTTGTTGCTTGGCGTTCTGATACCCCTGATTTGTTGGGTTGTTTCTCAGCATAATTCCTCCTCGACATTTTTCTTACCCACTCAACTCCACCTTCTGCGCACAACTTACGCATTGTTCCTCCACTCACTTTCGTCCCCGCCCACTCGAGTTTTATTGGGCACGCAGACTATTGTGCAGTCCTCTTGGTCCATCAGTTATCGCTCAATCCATTTAATTACCTTCCCTAGCACTGCCCGCATCGGATCCTCTGAAGTAATGCTTCGACTTCTAATCCCGTTGATTATTGTCCAGTAAATTGAAACCCCGTTGCTTTATAAATTGATATCTGAAGTCAGTGCAGATTATAACCAAGATTATAAATCCGTCGAATGTTATTCCAGTTTCTAAATTCATTGCAATGGTAATAATAGAATTATGATGTCAATGGCGATTTGTAACCCAGTCTTTAATTCAGCCGAATGTTATTCCAGCTTTCTAATTACGTTGCAATTTATAATTTTTAGAGATGGTGTCATTTGCAAATTATAACTTGACTTATATTTTAGCTGAGTGTAATTCCAGTTAATTTATTTTTCCGTTGCCATTACGAATTGGAATTATGAAGTCCGACGCCACTTATAACACAATACTCAACTCAGTTAATGTTTCCAGTTTTCCATTTTAGATTTCTTTTGCAAATAAAATTAAAGAAAAAAAATAAATAAATAAAATAAAAAAAAATAAAAACATTTTTTTTCTAGATTCATCGTTTTGAATGGTATTCCAGTTAAACTATGATTCAGTTAATTTTAATTCCAATTGAATTCTAATCAAATAGGGATTGAAATTAACATTTTAATGTAGAGAAGTGCGTTAACACCATGTATAGTTTAAGGGTGAAATTCTATATTAATTGGCAGTTGAGCTCAATTTAATTAAATATTATGGTAACAACCCTATATTGAGATAGTACAAGGGAATGGTTTAATTATCATTCATGATCATTATTGAATTGACTGAATTAGAATTGCCCAATGTGGTATTGTTGCTCAATGTATTTACTCGATTAAAATGCATATAGAAGGGATAATTACATTCATTTTCATTGCCATTTTTACAATTAATGATACAACATATTTGTAGTTTTAATTATTCAATATTTTACTTTAAGGATTGTAAGGTTGTAGGGTATGACCATAGTGACTCTTGAAATGATGGCAGGGTATGACCATAGTGACTCTTGAAATGATGGCAGGGTATGACCATAGTGACTCTTGAAATGATGGCATTATATTAATGTATATATCTTGATTTCAATGACGATGTTTTCTTAATACAATGGAAGCTCTTGATTAAAAGATGTAATGTGCTTTGTTTACAATGATGTATAAAGTTTATAACGATGTATGATGTAAAGTGTATATGATGTATAACCTTATTGAGGTAAAGTTTATAATGATGTAGGGTTATAAAGATTGTTAGGTTTTTAAAGATTGTAAAGATTATAATGATGATGAACAGATTGTAGTTACCTTAAAGATTGTATAGTTTATAATGATTGTAGTTATGGTTTTGTTTATAATGATGTATGCGTTGATTTAGGGAGACTCCTTGATTTATAAGGATGAATGTGTTCTTATTTTGATGGAGACCCCCTTGCACAATGGTTTGTGATATATGGAGACCCCCTTGGCACAATGGTTTGTATATCACAAGGATAATTATGGATTTTAATGTCTTGCGCCACTGGATTTATGAAAATGACGATATCAGATCCCAGACTTCGCGCCCAATGGTTTTCATGCCTTGAACGTTAGTTAAGGTTTTCGACTTTTTGTACAATGAATTTTATGTCATGCTTGATGGTTAGAGATTGCTTATGTTTACGCCTTAGCTTACCTTTGCGTTGTCGCAATGTGGTGGTAGGATCCCTTATGATTGGATCATTGCGCACATTGACCAATAAGTGAATTTGTTAACCCGACATTGGATCATCTGTTTACGTATGTTTTAATTAATGAATGATTTAATCACGTGCCGTGGAATTTCCGTGTTACATGAATTGGTTTACTAGAATGCTTGCGCCTGGATGTTCGTTGATAATGTTCTTAGGCTTGGTTATTTATATTCTTTGTCAGAGTAATGTTCGTAAATTGCTTCAAGCTTCTTGATGCGCTATTATGCTATGCTTTTCATGTATATGTTACTTGTGTCGTCCTTCATTATGATGTCGTCAAGTTGAGTTATTGTGATCGTATTATTGTCATTTCTTTCCTAATTTAAAAAAAAATATGTACATGTAGTTCGTTGTATGTGTCGTAACGATCGAGGCCATTAGACCAAGGCAATGCTTCAAACAGTGAAGGAGGGTCTCGATCAAGAAATCAAACCTCATCTGAAAATCAGGCCAAGGTGAAAGTTTGAATTGATGAAGGAGAGCCCAACTTGTTAATCAGGATGGAAGCAAAGTTCAAACAAGGAAGAAAGGCAAGGGTTTTAAGCATTTGCAAAAGGTTCCAAAGGATAAAAGGTTATGGGAATTTTGACCAAGTGCGAAGGAACCTTATAGCATGTAAAAACTATGAAGGAAAGGCTTGGTTTTGAATGCAATTAGCCATGCAATTTTTTGGCTCCTCCCTGTTAAGGTGCCAAGATCAAGACTCTAAGGTGAGTAGAGCAGTGCCTTAATCCAGGTCATGACCAATGCCATAAAACTAAATTCTAAGAGGCATGGAGTAAGATGCTAAGAACTTATTTAAGAAAAACAAAAACTTACCTACCTAACATATCCGACAAGTGGGATTATTAGATGGCATGGCATTGTGAATGGAACCATCTATGAGACTTATGCATGGGATATGATGGGAAACGTCATTGGGGTTTTGGAAGTAAATGGACAACGCACAACATCCGCAATGACCATAAGATGTGTCCATGAGGGGCAAACACTACTTGAGGCACAAACAAATTAGAGCAACATTCATCAATGTTGAAAGCACAATGGAAATATAACAATGAATGGGTTACCTATCTCCAATATCTACTTTGTTGCTCTACTTTATGGAAAGTCTCCTTTGTCCACGTTGTCACTGGGTCTTCACAAAGAATAATTTCTTCAATGCATTTGGGCTCACAAGCAAGTGCAAAAGACACATCATATTTGTCAATGAAGGTCAAATATGTATTTTTCATTTGCTCAAAATGTAATATCTACCTCGCTCTTCTCACTTTATTTTCTATCATAGTTGTCTTTATACTCTTCATTATCATCACTTCCTTGGAAATTTTCACTGTCATGGATGCCTTGGAAATCCTCTTACTAACGCCAAATGTCCCTTCCTCGTGATTAGACTAAAGATTTATGAGAAAGTTTTCATCATTGTGATCATGAGCAACTAAATATACTTTCTCATCAAGCATGGAGAACCAATCACTCTTTATCATGTTCAGATTTTTTATGTTGGGAATAATAGTCTTTTCGGTTAGAAGCCTCTAGATCAACACTAAGATTTGAGGATCATTCATTCAAAACGATATCTTTCATGAGAGCAAGAGGTTCATTAAATGTGTCATGAGTTTTATGACAAATGCACTACAAATTATCCTCTTCTTTGCTTGTATCATTCAATTGCCAACTATTGTTGCAAACGAAGAAAGGTGACCAACTGCCATTGATCTCAACAATTTCTTTCTCACTTTGATGTGTTGCCTTGGAAAGTTTTCCACCCTGGATGTGTCTTTGAAATTTTATGAAAGGTACAATAATGATGGGAATAGAGATTGGAGAAGGTACAAAGACAAATATAGTCAAGAGGCATCTTAGAGTAACATGCAAAGAAAGTATTAAAACCAATGCCAACCTCCATAAGCAACAAATCTACTTGTGCAAATACACCGCAACCAAATGTCAAGGAAAATGGTAAATAGTATGTTTCATAAAATTGGAATAACAAATTTTTTGATAGAGTTAGACAAGACTTTCTTTTCACAACAATTGCCATTGATCTTGACAATTTCTTTCTCACTTTGATGTGTTGCCAGAGTACAATAATGATGGGAGTAAAGATTGGAGAAGGTACAAAAGGAAAATAGAGTCAAAAGGCATCTTAGAGCAATATGCAATGGAAGTATTAAAACCAATGCCAACCTCCAAAAGGCCCAAAACTACTTGTGCAATCTCCTATAAAGTTATATCAAAGATCATGGGAAGAACGACTAGAATAACCTCCTAGAGAAAATAATTTTAGAGGAGAAAAAGAATTTCTTCAAGGAAAAATAATTGAAAAAAAACATTCTCATGGTTTGAGACACAATATGCAACCAAATGTTGGGGGAAATGGTAAATAGTATGTCTAATAGACTTAACAATTTTTTTGTTAGAGTTAGGCAAAATTTTCTTTTCACAACAATAAGAAATTTGGATTATTATTACCTCCCCCTGGATTGCCCCTTCAATAAATGAAAGGTGAACTACCTTTTTCAAAGCCTCTAAAGGTCTTTGTTAGAGAAGCTCTCAATATAGCCATAGATAAAGCAAGTATCAAAGGCCAACAATCTTTTTCAAAGTCATCTTTATTAGAGATGCCCTAGGTAGAGCCTTGGATAAAGCAAAGCGTATGGACCTCCTCTTTAAAACTGGAATAGTTCAAGGTATAACACTCATAAATCATCAATTTTTGAATATACTCTTCCCCTCAAAGGGGCCTCTATAAAATACTTAAACAAATTATCTCCTCATATGTGCAAGCACAAGGGGAGGGGGGGTTAACAAAAAATGTGCATACAATATGGATGAAACCACCCCTACAAGGATAGTGCAAATACTCTTTCAAATCATTTCTTCAAGGCTTGGACGCTATAGCATTAAAATCCCATAAAGTCTCATAGTAGACTCAAACCTTGAAAGAGTTAAAAAACTAACCATGTGGGGATTCATTGGTTAAACCCTCATGGTCATTCAATGTTGACCAAGTGAATGGTACCAATGTTCCCTATATATCTTTACCCCACCCTCGTCGCAATGGTGTTCCTAGATGAATTCAATAAGTTGTTAAGGAACTTTCTATGGAAAAGGGTGATGTCAAGGTACGAGAAAAAATAGTCTTGTGAAATGGATTAAACCTTGCTTTTAATGTCGTAAGGAGGCCCCACATAAAGGACCCAATGTTGATGAACAAAGAATTAGGAGCCAAAAAAAAAACAATATTGATGAACAAAGCATTAGGAGCCAAAATAGCATGGAAGACAGTATATGAAGGGTTGACAAGGTGATAGGAGTCTCTCCAAAAAAAAATTATAAATCTCGAGGTAAAAATGTTTGGTGAAAACCCCAAGAATAATGGATCTCTGCTCTAGAGGTAAATAAAAAGCTCAATACATATAGTAAAGAATGCTTTATCTTGTCTCCTAGGGATGGAAATAAGATCACATCAAAGGAGGATAGCTTAGAAAACACTCAAATGCAAAGCATCCTACTATGGTTAGAGGACCAAGGTGCTCATATACTTTATTAACAAACATCTCTCGATACCAATCCAAATGATTAGAGGACCAAGGTGCTCATATACTTCATAAACAAACATCTCTTGATGCCCATCCAAATGGTTAGAGGACTAAGGTGCTCATATACTTTATTAACAAACATCTCTCAATACCAATCCAAATGGGCAATGGATAGGATGGATCTATCCTCCCAATCTTCCCTAAGATCTAAATGAAAATTGGGAAACCCTTTTAAAGATTCTCAAAGGACTATTGTAGTACCCAAATTTTAACAACATAAGGACACTAATAAAATCAAGCTATGAAGTTATATGCAAGGGTAAATGGAGACCACCCTACCCCACCTCCTTTCAAAACTCTCCACAAAAAATCTAGAGCAAAGAATCAATTCCAAAAGTTACTACTCTCTGGCTTCTTGCTAAAACAAAATTCTCATAGAAAAATCTTCAAAAATAAAGAGGCACCCAAGGGAAAAAAAATTCCAAAAGAGAGGCATCAAAGGGCCATCAATCTACCCATCATGAAGAAAAGAATAAGAAAATTCAATCCATTTACTTTTCAAACACCTAGAGCATTCCCAATGCTAATGCTAAAATGTAGGCTTTCTAAGGTCCAAGGATAAGCAGGGATAAGCAAGGATAAGCCTTCATTGTGTGAAGAACAAGGGCCTAATCCAACATAATAACTACCCTCTTTCCCTAAGAGGTAAGCCATTGTCAACCAAATGTGGAATCTCCTTACAATATTTATTGCTTTGAAGTTATGGTTTATGGGAAATAAGCTACCCATGAAAACTAATCTCTCTCTCTATCTCATTAAGACAATAATTCTAAGTAAGTGTAGAATCCCCTTCAAAGATTTCTTCCATCGGAGACGTGGCTTGCAAAAAATAATGGCTTCTTTAACAACCAAAGGGAAATTGCAATCATTGCCACCTCGATATAATAAAAGTGGCTCCTGGAGGCCAAATAATCAATGGAATAGAGGTCCTCCTGGCCCCCTAAAGAAATAAGACCCCAGATTTTAAATATATATGGAATCGAGGAGGCAAAAGGGTGTGAGTAAATGAAACCAGCGAGTGTTGTGCTAGTTGGAATCCCAAGCCAGATGTTGTAGCATCCTTACTTGTATCCCTCCCTATTCTTGCATTTCTATGTGTTCCTTTGAGTGATGATCTTACAAGATTTGCTTATATTGAACAATATCTCTAAAAAGGAATCTCCTTCCAAATGTTGTAGCATCCTTACTTGCATCCCTCCCTATTCTTGCATTTCTATTTGTTCCTTTGAGAGATAATCTTACAGGATTTGCTTATATTGAACAATATCTCTAAAAAAGAATCTCCTTCCAATATTTCTTGCTTTGAAGTTATGGTTTATGAGAAATAAACTAACATGAGAACTAATCTCTCTCTCCTTGAGACAAACTAATTCCAGCCAAGTGTAGAGTCTCCTTCAAAGATTTCTTCCATCAAAGACATGGCTTGCAAAAAATAATGGCTTCTTTAACAACCTAAGGGAAATTGCAATCATTGCCACCTCAATGAACAATATTTCTAAAAATTATAAATTGGGAGACACAAGAGATAATTACTTGGAACAAGAATTTACATGTAAAAAAATTACTTAGAAGAAGAATCATAAAGTCGTTTAAAACTTGCTAAAAAATGGCTTCTTTAACAACCCAAGAGAAATTGCAATCGTTGCCACCTCAATTAACAATATTTCTAAAAATTATAAATTGGGAGACACGAGATAATTACTTAGAAGAATTTACATGTAAAAAAATTACTTAGAACAAGAATCATAAAGCCGTTTAAAACTTGCTAGCATCTAGATTATGTTTTCTTATTCTAATAATGTTGCTCTATTTTTGTTTATGTATAAAGTCCCCAATATTTTAACTTGGCGCCTTTCCCTACTTGTGGGGGAATTTTGTTGACAGGTTCTATTATCTCTTCAAACCGGAAAATTAATTTCTTAAATGTTTATGGCCCCTACATGGAACGTAAAGCTTTTTGGACCAATCTTTCAAACAGTGGTATACTCTCTCTTCAAAGCCTTATGCTAGCCGGCGATTTGAATTTGACTCTTTCCAATGGTGAAAGTTGGGGAGGCACGACCAGCTCAAGTCAACTATCAAGCTTTTTTGGCACGCTCTTCCTCTCTCATAAACTCATTGATGTTCACCTAAACAAACTCATTCCAACTTGGCAAAATGGACGCACATGCAGCAACTTTATAGCGAAGCGTCTAGATAGATTTATGGTGGCGGGGGATCTTCTTCTGGATGGTCAATTATTTCGCTCCTAGGTTGAATACCCCTTTGTTTCTAACCATGCCCCTATTTTGTTACAACTAGAGAGCTCTACTTTCCCCAAAGCATACCCCCTTACAAATTCAATCTTGCTTGTCTTTTTGATAAAGACTAACAGTTTGGTCACAAGCCTGTGGATCGACCAAGTTTATCACCAGGAAAAAGATATCCAATGGCGATTTTTATGGAAGCTAAAGGACCTGAAATTGCTCACCAAAAGTTGGTTAAAGAAACAACGAGCTCGAGAATTTAAGCACTTGGAATTATTTGAATTAAAAATTATAGATCTGTTAAAGGAGATCGAGGATGGTAATTTTCAACCGGAGAAAGAAACCCTCCTCATCAAATTTGAATCCGAAAGAAACAAAATCCTCAAGGCACAGGAGGATCGATGGCGCCTCAAAAGCAAAGCTCTTTGGGCACAAAGCGGTGACAAAAACACTAAGTTTTTCCACCATTTCCCTAATCAGAGGAGAATCAGTAAACATTTGTGGGCAATTAAAGACGACTCGGGACATCTTCATTCGGGTCAAAATGCAATATCAAAGGAGGCTGAAAAACATTTTAAGATTTTTTTCAATAACAATGAATCAGTTTCTATTATTGAACAAGTAAAAGTAGCTAGTTTTTTTAACAATTGGTTGAGTGAGGAGGAAGCTTAAGAGCTCTATGTGTCGGTCACCGCACTGGAACTAAAATCGATCTTATCACAATTCAAAAAGGAGAAAAGTCCGGGCCCAGACGGCTGGACTGTGGAATTTTTCTCTCATTTTTTTGAATTGATAAGTGAGGATCTTATGGCACTGGTGGAGTCGATTAGCGTTGGTGGACACATTAATGGAGATCTTAACTCCACGTTTCTGGCTTTAATTCCAAAATCCAACAAACCTCAAACTTTTGGAGACTACTGGTCGATTTCTTTATGTAATCTAGTTTACAAATTAATCTCAAAAGTCATAGCTAACCGCATTAAGCCGATTTTATCAAGGAATCTCTTGACAGAACAATTTGGCTTTCTGGAGGGGCGTTTGATCCATGATGTAATTGGAACAGCTCATGAATGCATTCATAGCATCAAACAGAAACATTTAAAGGCCCTAATACTTAAACTAGACAAAGCCTATGATTACATCAACTAGGACTTCCTGAGACTGATCTTAATCCAAGTGGGATTTGGGACTCAGTTGACTAATTGGATTCTAGAATGTGTTAGCTCTGTGTCTTTGGCTGTCATAGTTAATGGAGAGGCCACCAACTTTTTCAAGATTGGCAGAGGCCTTCGCCAGGGATGCCCACTCTCTCCCTTACTCTTCATTCTTGTGATGGAAAGCTTGAGCCTGCTACTAAAATCCAATCTAAGTGAAGGCTCATTAACTGGAATTAAAGTTACCAAATTGACAAAAATTCTCCATCTTTTTTTTGTTGATAATGTGCTACCGATGACTAATGCAACTTTGCAGGAATGGCAAGAGATCAAGCGCATCATTCATTTGTTTTGTTCAGCGTCGAGCTTAAAAGTAAATCTTGACAAATCTAATGTACACTTTTCGGGTCTTGAGGAGGTTGATCTTCCTCCCTTCAAGCAAATGCTCCCATATAAGTTCATTGATCTAGAGGGGGGGCTTCAAGTACCTAGGGTACTTCTTAAAAGTTGGAGTTCAAAGAACTGAAGATGGATGTGGCTCTTAACTAAAGTGGAAAAGAGAATCAGTCACTGGAGCTATAGATGGTTGTCCCTGGGAGGTAGACATACTCTCTGCAAAGTTGTACTTGAAAGCCAACCTATGTACTAGTGAGCATTGGTTGTTGTCCCTATATCCATTCTTCACAGAGTAAGGAAGCTACTTTATTTCATGTGGAAAGGAAATGCAGATGCTCATCATTACCATCTTGCTAATTGGGAAACTCTCGCTCATCCAAAATGATTTGGGGGATGGGGATTCCTCAACATCTTTACATTCAGCAAAGCATTGACGGCTACAACACTCTTGAGAGCACTTACAAGTGACAGGTTGTGGCAAAAGGTTCTAAAAGAAAAGTATCTCCATTCTATGTCAATTGTTAAATGGCTCCGCTCAGAATCATTCGCTCAACCCTCGGCTTCTAAAATCTGGAAGGGCTTGCTAAAATCGATTCATATTATTACCAACCGGCTTAGCTGGAAGCCAGGGTCACAGCCACTTATGGAGATCGGGAGGGACAAAATTCTAGATTTGGGCTTTCATTCGATCCTATCTCCACTCCTTTGGACTGCTCTGCATCAAAAACATATAACAATGCTCGCACATGCATGGAGAACACAACAATGCGATCCTTTTTCACCCCAGTGGATTGGCAGCTCTAAATTAGAACTCTCGGGGGATCTGGCTTTAGAGTGGGACCGGTTCAAGCAAGCCCTTCATTCCTCGAGCATAATCTTAACAAAAAACGATGATGAATTATAATGGATCGGGGGGGGATGTTTCTGAGGTTATTACCTCAAAAAATGCCTACTTGGCCATGTGCGCCACTCAAAACCTGTTGACAGTTTCTGGTTAGCAAAAGAACTTTTGGAAGTGGGACTTACAGTTGAAGATTAAACTCTTTGTGTGGCTGGCAGCCAACAATAAGATTCTATTGTGGCCTAACCTCCAGCAAAGAGGTTGGAAAGGCCCTAGCAAATGCATCTTGTGCAAAACCGACAGTGAAACTACTGAACATCTCCTCTTGCATTGTACCTTTACCAAAACTGTGTGGAACTTGATTTACACATTAAGAAATTATAGTCAAAAGTGGGGTGGAAGCAGATTAGATGTCAGTCTATCCAAGTGGACAGCAAACCGGTCAGCACCAACTACATTAGCTCCTTTAGTTTGTTGGTGGACAGCAAACCGGTCAGCACCAACTACATTAGCTCCTTTAGTTTGTTGGTATGTCTGGCTTGAAAGAAATGCAACGATCTTCGATGAGAAAACCCCCTCGACGCTATCAGTAATGGTAAGATCGCTTGGTTCAGTGCACAAGCTTGTGGAATAATTAACAAATCCTCACTGTGCTCTCCTACTTTATTAATCAAATTTTTGAATTTCTTGTAGCTTGCTTTGATGGTGCAACTAAGGCAAATGGTCGATGTTGTGGAGATGGAGGCACAATTAAATTTTCGACCTCTTTGGTTCATAAATGGTACGTGAATTGTGGACCCGACACGAATACGAAGGCGGAATTAATGGGTGCTTGGGCTACATTATTCTTAGCAAACCTTCTTGCTCTCCAGAAGATTCAAATTATGGACGATTCTAAAGTAATTATCGAGTGGTTGAATGAAAGAAGTGAGTTACGTGTTAGCTCTCTCGAAGGCTGGAAAAAAAGAATCTGAATTGTTATGAACACCTTCGAGAGCTTAAAATTCTTTCACATTTACCGAGAATTCAATAAAGAAGCAAAGGATCTATCAAAGAAAGCATTAAAAGAACCAGAGGGTTACATCACGCTTCACCTATGCACTGAAGGAGTGGAGGGACAACGTTGACACATCAATATCTATTAATTCTATATTACTTCTCACATTCGTGATCACTGTATGAGTGGTTTGTTGTATTATTTCTACTAGCCAGGAATTGTTGATAAGCAAAGAACTTTCAGTCTCCTCTTCTAGCCCAGAAAAGATCCAATAATCATGGATGCACTCTTATCTTTGAGAAACATTAGTATAGGAGTATATGTATGTTCCAGACACGATATTTTTGCCTTGTGTCACTGATTTGTATTAGTGCACGACATCATCCTTTTTCAGGATGTTTTGTACAACTCGAATGTTAAAAATTATATTTACTTGATATAATTTGTGAAATTTTCTTCTGGAAAAAGTCCCATTGCTCGATTGAACTTTCATAAGAAAGTATGCTAGACTGAACTTTCATGAGAATACATGTTAGGAAGTTTCCACATTAGTTGTGGAATTTTTATTTCCTTCAAGAAATTTAAATAGTAGATAAGCTAGAGCTTGAGAAGACAATGATTATGAACAAGTCTTTCTTGACAAAATGCCAAGGGCATTTAAAGAATATAATTATCCATTCCACTATTAATAAAAATTGTTTTTTTCTCTAGAAAATAAAATATATATTATAAATAA
>JASDQU010014775.1:114781-127084 GCA_032191745.1 Picea mariana | reverse complement strand
CCAAGTGCGAAGGAACCTTATAGCATGTAAAAACTATGAAGGAAAGGCTTGGTTTTGAATGCAATTAGCCATGCAATTTTTTGGCTCCTCCCTGTTAAGGTGCCAAGATCAAGACTCTAAGGTGAGTAGAGCAGTGCCTTAATCCAGGTCATGACCAATGCCATAAAACTAAATTATAAGAGGCATGGAGTAAGATGCTAAGAACTTATTTAAGAAAAACAAAAACCTACCTACCTAAAATATCTGACAAGTGGGCTTATTAGATGGCATGGCATTGTGAATGGAACCATCTATGAGACTTATGCATGGGATATGATGGAAAATGTCATTGGGGTTTTGGAAGTAAATGGGCAACGCACAACATCCGCAATGACCATAAGATGTGTCCATGAGGGGCAAACACTACTTGAGGCACAAACAAAATTAGAGCAACATTCATCAATGTTGAAAGCACAATGGAAATATAACAATGAATGGGTTACCTATCTCCAATATCTACTTTGTTGCTCTACTTTATGGAAAGGCTCCTTCGTCCACGTTGTCACTAGGTCTTCACAAAGAATAATTTCTTCAATGCATTTGGGCTCACAAGCAAGTGCAAAAGACACATCATATTTGTCAATGAAGGTCAAATATGTATTTTTCATTTGCTCAAGATGTAATATCTACCCCACCCTTCTAACTTTATTTTCTATCATAGTTGTCTTTATACTCTTCATTATCATCACTTCCTTGGAAATTTTCACTCTCATGGATACCTTGGAAATCCTCTTACTAATGCCAAATGTCCCTTCCTCGTGATTAGACTAATGATTTATGAGAAAGTTTTCATCATTGTGATCGTGAGCAACTAAATATACTTTCTCATCAAGCATGGAGAACCAATCACTCTCTTTATCATGTTCAGATTTTTTATGTTGGGAATAATAGTCTTCTTGGTTAGCAGCCTCTAGATCAACACTAAAATTTGAGGATCGTTCATTCAAAACGATATCTTTTATGAGAGCAAGAGGTTCAATAAATGTGTCATGAGTTTCATGACAAATGCACTACAAATCATCCTCTTCTTTGCTTGTATCATTCAATTGCCAACTATTGTTGCAAATGGAGAAAGGTGACCAACTACCATTGATCTCAACAATTTCTTTCTCACTTTGATGTGTTGCCTTGGAAAGTTTCCCACCCTGGATGTGTCTTTGAAATTTTATGAAAGGTACAATAATGATGGGAATAGAGATTGGAGAAGGTACAAAGACAAATAGAGTCGAGAGGCATCTTAGAGCAACATGCAAAGAAAGTATTAAAACCAATGCCAACCTCCATAAGCAACAAATCTACTTGTGCAATACACCGCAACCAAATCTCAAGGAAAATGGTAAATAGTATGTTTCATAAAATTGGAATAACAAATTTTTTGATAGAGTTAGACAAGACTTTCTTTTCACAACAATTGCCATTGATCTTGACAATTTCTTTCCCACTTTATGTGTTGCCAAAGTACAATAATGATGGGAGTAGAGATTGGAGAAGGTACAAAAGGAAAATAGAGTCGAGAGGCATCTTAGAGCAACATGCAATGGAAGTATTAAAACCAATGCCAACCTCCAAAAGGCCCAAAACTACTTGTGCAATCTCCTATAAAATTATATCAAAGATCATGGGAAGAACGACTAGAATAACCTCCTAGAGAAAATAATATTAGAGGAGAAAAAGAATTTCTTCAAGGAAAAATAATTGGAGAAATACATTCTCATGGTTTGAGACACAATATGCAACCAAATGTCAGGGGAAATGGTAAATAGTATGTCTAATAGACTTAACAATTTTTTTGTTAGAGTTAGACAAGATTTTCTTTTCACAACAATAAGAAATTTGGATTATGATTACCTCCCCCTGGATTGCCCCTTCAATAAATGAAAGGTGAACTACCTTTTTCAAAGCCTCTAAAGGTCTTTGTTAGAGAAGCCCTCAATATAGCCATAGATAAAGCAAGTATCGAAGACCAACAATCTTTTTCAAAGTCATCTTTATTAGAGATGCCCTAGGTAGAGCCTTGGATAAAGCAAAGCATATGGACCTCCTCTTTAAAATTGGAATAGTTCAAGGTATAACACTCATAAATCATCAATTTCTGAATATACTCTTCCCCTCAAAGGGGCCTCTATAAAATACTCAAACAAATTATCTCCTCATATGTGCAAGCACAAGGGGAGGGGGGGTTAACAAAAAATGTGCATACAATATGGATGAAACCACCCCTACAAGGATAGTGCAAATACTCTTTCAAATCATCTCTTCAAGGCTTGGACGCTATAGCAGTAAAATCCCATAAAGTCTCATAGTAGACTCGAACCTTGAAAAAGTTAAAAAAACTAACCATGTGGGGATTCATTGGTTAAACCCTCATGGTCATTCAATGTTGACCAAGTGAATGGTACCAATGTTCCCTATACATCTTTACCCCACCCTCGTTGCAATGGTGTTCCTAGATGAATTCAATAAGTTGTTAAGGAACTTTCTATGTAAAAGGGTGATGTCAAGGTACGAGAAAAAATAGTCTTGTGAAATGGACTAAACCTTGCTTTTAATGTCGCAAGGAGGCCCCACATAAAGGACCCAATGTTGATGAACAAAGAATTAGGAGCCAAAAAAAAAAAACAATATTGATGAACAAAGTATTAGGAGCCAAAATAGCATGGAAGACAATATATGAAGGGTTGACAAGGTCTCCAAAAAAAATTATAAATCTCGAGGTAAAATGTTTGGTGAAAACCCCAAGAATAATGGATCTCCGCTCTAGAGGTAAACAAAAAGCTCAATACATATAGTAAAGAATGCTTTATCTTGTCTCCTAGGGATGGAAATAAAATCACATCAAAGGAGGATAGCTTAGAAAACACTCAAATGGAAAGCATCCTACTATGGTTAGAGGACCAAGGTGCTCTTATACTTTATTAACAAACATCTCTCGATACCAATCCAAATGATTAGAGGACCAAGGTGCTCATATACTTCTAAACAAACATCTCTTGATACCCATCCAAATGGTTAGAGGACTAAGGTGCTCATATACTTTATTAACAAACATCTCTCAATACCAATCCAAATGGGCAATGGATAGGATGGATCTATCCTCCCAATCTTCCCTAAGCTCTAAATGAAAATTGGGAAACCCTTTTAAAGATTCTTAAAGGACTATTGTAGTACCCAAATTTTGACAACATAAGGACACTAATAAAATCAAGCTATGAAGTTATATGCAAGGGTAAATGGAGACCACCCTACCCCACCTCCTTTCAAAACTCTCCACAAAAAATCTAGAGCAAAGAATCAATTCCAAAAGTTACTACTCTCTGGCTTCTTGCTAAAACAAAATTCTCATAGAAAAATCTTCAAAAAGAAAGAGGCACCCAAGGGAAAAAAATTCCAAAAGAGAGGCATCCAAGGGCCATCAATCTACCCATCGTGAAGAAAAGAATAAGAAAATTCAATCCATTTACTTTTCAAACACCTAGAGCATTCTCAATGCTAATGCTAAAATGTAGGCTTTCTAAGGTCCAAGGATAAGCCTTCATTGTGTGAAGAACAAGGGCCTAATCCAACATAATAACTACCCTCTCTCCCTGAGAGGTAAGCCATTGTCAACCAAATGTGGAATCTCCTTACAATATTTATTGCTTTGAAGTTATGGTTTATGGGAAATAAGCTACCCATGAAAACTAATCTCTCTCTCTATCTCATTAAGACAAAAATTCTAACTAAGTGTAGAATCCCCTTCAAAGATTTCTTCCATCGGAGACATGGCTTGCAAAAAAATAATGGCTTCTTTAACAACCAAAGGGAAATTGCAATCATTGCCACCTCAATATAATAAAAGTGGCTCCTGGAGGCCAAATAATCAATGGAATAGAGGTCCTCCTGGCCCCCTAAAGAAATAAGACCCCAGATTATAAATATATATGGAATCGAGGAGGCAAAAGGGTGTGAGTAAATGAAACTAGTGAGTGTTGTGCTAGTTGGAATCCCAAGCCAAATGTTGTAGCATCCTTACTTGCATCCCTCCCTATTCTTGCATTTCTATGTGTTCCTTTGAGTGATGATCTTACAGGATTTGCTTATATTGAACAATATCTCTAAAAAGGAATCTCCTTCCAGATGTTGTAGCATCCTTACTTGCATTTCTATTTGTTCCTTTGAGAGATGATCTTACAGGATTTGCTTATATTGAACAATATCTCTAAAAAAGAATCTCCTTCCAATATTTCTTGCTTTGAAGTTATGGTTTATGAGAAATAAACTAACATGAGAACTAATCTCTCTCTCCTTGAGACAAACTAATTCTAGCCAAGTGTAGAGTCTCCTTCAAAGATTTCTTCCATCAAAGACATGGCTTGCAAAAAATAATGGCTTCTTTAACAACCTAAGGGAAATTGCAATCGTTGCCACCTCAATGAACAATATTTCTAAAAATTATAATTTGGGAGACACAAGAGATAATTAGTTAGAACAAGAATTTACATGTAAAAAAATTACTTAGAACAAGAATCATAAAGTCGTTTAAAACTTGCTAAAAATGGCTTCTTTAACAACCCAAGGGAAATTGCAATCGTTGCCACCTCAATTAACAATATTTCTAAAAATTATAAATTGGGAGACACAAGATAATTACTTAGAAGAATTTACATGTAAAAAAATTACTTAGAACAAGAATCATAGAGTCGTTTAAAACTTGCTAGTATCTACATTATGTTTTCTTATTCTAATAATGTTGCTCTATTTTTGTTTATGTACAAGTCCCACTGTATAAAGTCCCCAATATTTTAACTTGGCGCCTTTCCTTACTAGTGGGGGAATTTTGTTGACAGGTTCTATTATCTCTTCAAACCGGAAAATTAATTTCTTAAATGATTATGGCCCCTGCATGGAACGTAAAGCTTTCTGGACCAATCTTTCAAACAGTGGTATACTCTCTCTTCAAAGCCTTGTGCTAGCCGACGATTTGAATTTGACTCTTTCCTCAAACAGTGGTATACTCTCTCTTCAAAGCCTTGTGCTAGCCGGCAATTTGAATTTGACTCTTTCCAATGGTGAAAGTTGGGGAGGCACGGCCAGCTCAAGTCAACTATCAAGCTTTTTTGGCACGCTCTTCCTCTCTCATAAACTCATTGATGTTCACCCAGACAAACTCGTTCCGACTTGGCAAAATGGACACACAGGCAGCAACTTTATAGCGAAGCGTCTAGATAGATTTATGGTGGCGAGGATCTTCTTCTGGATGGTCGATTATTTTGCTCCTGGGTTGAATACCCCTTTGTTTCTAACCATGCCCCTATTTTGTTACAACTAGAGAGCTCTACTTTCCCCAAAGCATACCCCCTTACAAATTCAATCTTGTTTGTCTTTCTGATAAAGACTATAACAGTTTGGTCACAAACCTGTGGATCGACCAAGTTTATCACCAGGAAAAAGATATCCAATGGCGATTTTTATGGAACCTAAAGGACCTGAAATTGCTCACCAAAAGTTGGTTAAAGAAACAACAGGCTCAAGAATTTAAGCACTTGGAATTATTTGAATTAAAAATTATAGCTCTGTTAAAGGAGATCGCGGATGGTAATTTTCAACTAGAGAAAGAAAACCTCCTCATCAGATTTGAATCCGAAAGAAACAAAATCCTCAAGGCACAAGGGGATCGATGGCGCCTCAAAAGCAGAGCTCTTTGGGCACAAAGCGGTGACAAAAACACTAAGTTTTTCCACCATTTCGCTAATCAGAGGAGAATCAGTAAACATTTGTGGGCAATTAAAGATGACTCAGGACATCTTCATTCAGGTCAGAATGCAATATTAAAGGAGGCTGAAAAACATTTTAAGATTTTTTTCAATAACAATGAATCAGTTTCTATTATTGAACAAGTAAAAGTGGCTAGTTTTTTTAACAATTGGTTGAGTGAGGAGGAAGCTTAAGAGCTCTATGTGTCGGTCACCGCACTGGAACTAAAATCAATCTTATCAGAATTCAAAAAGGAAAAAAGTCCAGGCCCAGATGGCTGGACTGTGGAATTTTTCTCTCATTTTTTTTAATTGATAAGTGAGGATCTTATGGCACTGGTGGAGTCGATTAGAGCTGGTGGACGCATTAATGGAGATCTTAACTCCACATTTCTGGCTTTAATTCCAAAATCCAACAAACCTCAAACTTTTGGAGACTACCGATCGATCTCTTTATGTAATCTAGTTTACAAATTAATCTCAAAAGTTATAGCCAACCGCATTAAGCCGATTTTATCAAGGAATCTCTCAGCAGAACAATTTGGCTTTCTGGAGGGGCATTTGATCCATGATGCAATTGGAATTGTTCATGAATGCATTCATAGCATCAAACAAAAACATTTAAAGGCCCTAATACTTAAACTAGACCTTCAAAAAGCCTATGATTGCGTCAACTAGGACTTCCTGAGACTGATCTTAATCCAAGTGGGATTTGGGACTCAATTAACTAACTGGATTCTAGAATGTGTTAGCTCTGTGTCCCTGGCTGTCATAGTTAATGGAGAGGCCACCAACTTTTTCAAGATTGGCATAGGCCTTCGCCAAGGATGCCCACTCTCACCCTTACTCTTCATTCTTGTGATGGAAAGCTTGAGCCTGCTACTAAAATCCAATCAAAGTGAAGGCTCATTAACTCAAATTAAAGTTACCAGATTGACAAAAATTCTCCATCTTTTTTTTGTTGATGATGTGTTACCGATGACTAATGCAACTTTGCAAGAATGGCAAGAGATCAAGCGCATCATTCATTTGTTTTGTTCAGCGTTGGGCTTAAAAGTAAATCTTGACAAATCTATTGTACACTTTTCGGGTCTTGAGGAGGCCGATCTTCCTCCCTTCAAGCAGATGCTCCCGTATAAGTTCATTGATCTAGAGGGGGGGGCTCAAGTACCTGGGGTACTTCTTAAAAGTTGGAGTTCAAAGAACTGAAGATGGATGTGGCTCTTAACTAAAGTGGAAAAGAGAATCAGTCACTGGAGCTATAGATGGTTGTCCATGGGAGGTAGATATACTCTCTGCAAAGTTGTACTTGAAAGCCAGCCTATGTACTGGTTAGCACTGGCTGTCGTCCCTCTATCCATTCTTCACAGAGTAAGGAAGCTACTTTATTTCATGTGGAAAGGAAACGCAGATGCTCATCATTACCATCTTGTTAATTGGGAAACTCTCACTCGTCCAAAATGATTTGGGGGATGGGGATTCCTCAACATCTTTACATTCAACAAAGCATTGACGGCTACAACACTCTTGAGAGCACTTACAAGCGACAAGTTGTGGCAAAAGGTTCTAAAAGAAAAGTATCTCCATTCTATGTCAATTGTTAAATGGCTCCACTCAAAATCATTCGCTCAGCGCTCGGCTTCTAAAATCTGGAAGGGCTTGCTAAAATCGGTTCATATTATTACCAACCGGCTTAGCTGGAAGCCTGGGTCACGACCACTTGTGGAGATCGAGAGGGACAAAATTCTAGATTTGTGCTTTCATTCGATCCTGTCTCCACTCCTTTGCACTGCTCTGCATCAAAAACGTATAACAGTGCTCGCACATGCATGGAGAACACAATAATGCGATCCTTTTTCACCCCAGTGGATTGGCAGCTCTAAATTAGAACTCTCGAGGGATCTGGCTTCGGAGTGGGACCGATTCAAGCAAGCCCTTCATTCCTCGAGCATAATCTTAACAAAAAACGATGATGAATTACAATGGATCGGGGGGGATGCTTTCAAGGTTATTACCTCAAAAAATGCCTACTTGGCCATGTGCGCCACTCAAAACCTGTTGACAGTTTCTGGTTAGCAGAAGAACTTTTGGAAGTGGGACTTACAGTTGAAGATTAAACTCTGTGTGGGGCTGGCAGCCAACAATAAGATTCTATCGTGGCCTAACCTCCAGCAAAGATGTTGGAAAGGCCCTAGCAAATGCATCTTGTGCAAAACCGACAATGAAACTACTAAACATCTCCTCGTGCATTGTACCTTTACCAAAACCGTGTGGAACTTGATTTACACATTAAGAAATTATAGTCAAAAGTGGGGTGGAAGCAGATTGGATGTCAATCTATCCAAGTGGACAACAAACCGATCAGCACCAACTACATTAACTCCTTTAGTTTGCTGGTATGTCTGGCTTGAGAGAAATGCAGCGATCTTCGATGAGAAAACCCCCTCGACGCTATCAGTAATGGTAAGATCGCTTGGTTCAGTCCATAAGCTTGTGGAAATAATTAACAAATCCTCGCTCCACTCCTGCTTTATTAATCAAATTTGTGAATTTCTTGTAGCTTGCTTTAATGGTGCAACTAAGGCAAATGGTTGATGTTGTGGAGATGGAGGCACAATTAAACTTTCGACCTCTTTGGTTTCATAAATGGTACGTGAATTGTGGACCCGACACGAATACGAAAGCAGAATTAATGGGTGATTGGGCTACATTATTCTTAGCAAACCTTCTTGCTCTCCCGAAGATTCAAATTATGGGCGATTCTAAAGTAATTATCGAGTGGTTGAATGAAAGAAGTGAGTTATGTGTTAGCTCTCTCTAAGGCTGGAAAAAAAAAATCTGAATTGTTATGAACACCTTTGAGAGCTTAAAATTCTTCCACATTTACCGAGAATTCAATAAAGAAGCAAATGAGCTATCAAAGAAAGCATTAAAAGAACCCGAGGGTTACATCATGCTTCACCTATGCACTGAAGGAGTGGAGGGACAACATCGACACATCAGTATCTATTAATTCTATATTACTTCTCACATTCCTGATCACTATATGAGTGGTTTGTTGTATTATTTCTACTAGCCAGGAATTGTTGATAAGCGAGGACTTTCAATCTCCTCTTCTAGCTCGAAAAAGATCCAATCATCATGGATGCACTCATATCTTTGAGAAACATTAGTATAGGAGTATATGTATGTAACAGACAAGATATTTTTGCCTTATGTCACTGATTTGTATTAGTGCACGACATCATCCTTTTTCAAGATGTTTTGTACAACTCGGATGTTAAAAATTATATTTACTTAATATATATTGTGAAATTTTCTTATGGAAAAAGTCCCATTGCTCGATTGAACTTTCATAAGAAAGTATGCTAGACTGAACTTTCATGAGAATACATGTTGGGAAGTTTCCACATTAGTTGTGGGAATTTTATTTCCTTCAAGAAATTTAAATAGTAGATAAGCTAGAGCTTGAGAAGACAATGATTATGAACAAGTCTTTCTTGACAAAATGCCAAGGGCATTTAAAGAATATAATTATCCATTCCACTATTAATAAAAATTGTTTTTTTCTCTAGAAAATAAAATATATATTATAAATAAATAAAAAAATTATTAGAACATAAATGGCTTAATCAATCAAGTCCAACACTCAAACCGAGGAGCAATTTATGACCCACAAGTGAATCTAATAATCTAGATACTCAAGGTGTTGGAGTCACTACCAATTTAATAATCTAGATACTCAAGGTCTTGGAGTCACTACCAACAAAATAGCAAAGGCTCTTGCCACGTTCTAAGGAATTGGTTCAATGGCTCTTGCCAAGTTCTAAGGAATTGGTCTTTTAAAGAATTTACGGACTTCAAAGACTAAAGTGGGAAACCCCCCACTTGGTAATCTAATAATCTAGATACTCAAGGTCTTGGAGTCACTACCAACAAAATAGCAAAGGCTCTTGCCACATTCTAAGGAATTGGGGCCTTTCAAGGAATTTAACAACTTCAAAGACTGGAGTGGGGAACTCCCTTGTTCACAAGGGAATCTAATAATCTAGATACTCTCGGTCATGGAATCACTACCAACAAAATAGAGAATCTAATAATCTAGATACTCAAGATCATGGAGTCACTACCAACAAAATAGAGAATCTAATAATCTAGATACTCAAGTCATGGAGTCACTACCAACAAAATATTAATGGCTCTTGCCACCACGTTCCAAAGAATTGGCCTTTTAAGGAATTTACGACCTTCAAATAATGTAGTGGGAGACTCCTCTTTGATGGTTGTGGGTTACTTCAAGAGCAAAACTCACCATATGCATATATATCCCCAAATAATTGCAAGGTCCAAGCATCCTCTTGAAAGGAATGGATGAGGTGTGTTTCCTCGAAATGAAAATTCTACATAATAGGAAAGTGGAAGGCAAATGGAGCATATCATCGAAAAGGAACACTAAGTATATACAACATTTGTCAAGGGTGGAAGAGGCTTGTGTATTTCTCCCTCTCCATAAACGTCAAAGGCAAATGCATAAAAAAAATAACTAAGGATATACAACATCAGTTAAGGATGGAAGAGGTGAACGTATTTCTCCCTCCATAATCATCAAACAAAACCAACAATTGCATCCCTTAAACCGTGAACTAATTCACTTATTGCATTGCAAGATGGAGACAAGGAAAAGCTCCACAAAGGGGAGTATAACCCCTATCACATGAAATTCGAAATCCCCCTTCAAGCAAATATTACCACAAAGAGGAAAATACCCCTTGGTAGGTCCACAAAATGATACTTTATTTGAACTCCCTATGCCAACTCCTTGGATGGAACAAGGGAAATGGGTGCAAACTCCTCATTGAACAAGTGGGAACAAGTGGCCAAAACACTTTTGCTTATTATCCAAATCATGGCTTATAGGTGCCAAGTGAAACAAGAGGGGAAAATGCTTCTACTAATAATCCACATCATGGCTTTTATAGGTGCCAACTGACATCGTGGCCCATGTAAGTATAAGTTAAAGTTTGACAAAGAGAATTAGAATTGTTGCCACCAAAGATTCTCAACACACATGTATGGAACAAAAAAGATGATAGATAAGTTTAGAGAGATGAAAGGGCTAAACATACAACTTTAAACCACATTGCACGCATGTTAAATAAATAATGCAATGGGCAAGAACCAAAAGGAAGAGTTCCTATGATTTCATTGGAGTAGGAAAAGGATGTCTCTATTCTTCAATGAAATTGAAAAGAGAATAATTTGCGAGGCATAGACCAAGAGAAATAGTTCCAATGATATATTGTAGTCAGAAAAGGATGTCTATTCTTCGTTGAAAGTGAAAAGAGAATAATTTGCAAGCCTTGTAGGCTACTATTAACAAAACTTCGAAAACATTGTCAAACAATTGATTGAACCATAACCAACCTCCAGCTCAAACAAAATTAATTTCAAACCCGTGAAGAAACTATTGTGAGAACTGGACATAACAAAATCCATAATCTTATTGAAATCAGTCCAACACTACATATTTCAGACAATAAATATAAACAAGAAATGGACCATAATGTACAAAGAGTATGTCCAATGCTCGGGGTGCTGAACAGAAAGTGAGTGAAAAACAGATATGAGATAATATTAAACTCACCCTACTTGTTTCGTACAAAATAAGCAAGAAATGGACCCACGTGTTGAAGAAATCCAACGCTTATTATGGTCCCAATAGCAAAGCCATTGAATTACTATGAGATGATATCAAACTCTTCCTACTCTTCAAACTAAAAGAATGAGCAAGAAATGGACATAATCAAGAGTATGTCCAACACTCAAGGAGACGAGCATAAAGCAGCTGAAACTGCTATGAGATGATAATAAACTCAGCCAACTCAAGAGCAGCCTAATAATGCAAAAAATGAGAAAGGTTTGACATCAAAAGTTCGTAACAAACCCTTTTATCTCCCACCCACTCTCGATCGTTCTCACATCACCTGTTCAACCATCCACCTTCCATTGCTTTGCTGTTGTCTCTGCATCCTTTGGATGTCCTTTCATAATATTTGCCCCTCATAGCATTACCTAACCCATTTTCTCCCAAGTCTCCGGCTGTGCTACATATGGTACCCAGATCATTTACAACAAGCCCCAACAGTCATAGAAGCCCATCTCACAACCTCCATCAATATGTTCATGGGCTTTAGGGAGTGAAGAGCCTAATACAAAGGACTAGAGCATGAACACATGGGAGCAGCAAACAAAGGGTTACAATTTACAGTCTTGGTGGACGAGATGGATATGCCAACACAAAATAAACCTAGGTATGGGCAAGACTTGCCCTTCTGTGTGGCTGAATCCAAGGTCAGACACCCCTGTAAAACAGATCACCCTTCCAACTCTATACGATGCTTCTAAATCTGATCATTGTCGTAACTCGGGGTGAATTGCAATTATTCATGGGGACTCACAGGAGTAAAAGTTCAAATTTTGAAAATTAAGATTTGAGAACAATTGATGGTAATGGCATGCAACAAGACACACT
>JASDQU010014775.1:95531-107615 GCA_032191745.1 Picea mariana | reverse complement strand
AGGTAACTACATAAGATCTAGATATATATGATAAGAGTGTAACTATACCCCCTTACATATCATCAATAGGTTATTTTAAGTGGCCAAATTTTTACGCTTTCGATTGGTTCTAGGGAGAGAAGATGGAAGTCGAGGACTGGTTCCTCCTGGTAAGCTGGTATAAACCCCGCGCTAAGAATTTACGAGGTTTACAAGACTTTTAAGAAGTCTTACTAAAGCATGGAGGAGACTGGTGAGCCGAACTAAACCTTTAAAAAACTCTCCATAACTGCAGCTTGTTGTCATAGTAACGCCTCCCTCGAATGGAGTTTCTGCTTGTGAGCTTTTGGAGTAGTTTTTGTCCCCTCTCACGGGTCCTTTAGTCTTTAGAACCTTCTGGTCTTTGTTTTGTTTGTTTCTCTAGGTTCTAGACAGTATTATTTTACTATTTTCGGGTTCTGGACTTCAGAGTCCCTTAGGGGATGCGAGTAAGGACCCATTATGGAACTGGAACCTATTAACTTTTTACTCTGCACACTCTATTTGCACTGACCTTTCTGAGTCTTCTTACAAAGATATTGGGGATTTGGGATTAGTGGAACCCAGGTGGTAGCTCATGGCCTCTCATCCTCTGCCATGTGTTGAAGCCAACGTCAGCACATTGATGAATGTGGCTGACGAGGAACTTTGGAGGGAAGAGGGGTTATTTGACTTAGAAGATTCTGTTGGTAAAACTACTGCCTCCACACTTAAGACCCCTGGTCTTCCTTCACACTCCTCTCAGTATTGGTCCTCCCCTTGTCCTCCTTGCACACCCTCATTTGCTGATTTCCTACAGTCTTCTACTGATTTCACCATTCCTTTTGAATGCCCCTCTGTGCCACATTCTAAAGGCATACTTAATGAGCATCACTGTCAACTTAACCAGTAGCAGGTGGGCTATAAAGTGGATTTGAATCCTCAGCTTAGTCACAGACAGTGGAGGGAAAAAACAACTGTTCATAAAATGGTCTTAGGCTCTGATGTTGGACTTGTAGAGTCTTGCAGCTTAGCACTCTATGGTTTAGTTGGCAGGCTCTCCTACAACTATCTTTGTAAGGTCTCCATTTTAGACTGGGTGGACCTTACTTGGAAGCCATTACTAGGATATGCGCTAGAAGTCATCTTCCTGACTAAAGGCTCGTTGGGATTTTTGTGTAAAACTCCTGAAGATTCTGCTATTTTACTAGCATAGAAGTGGGTACTTAGTGGGAGTAGCCTCATGATAAAACGATGACTCCTGGCCTTTAATCCCGCGACTGAGTACTTCTAGTACAGGCACCTGTGGATCCTGCTTCCAGGATTACCTCTCCAGTTCTGGAACAACGCGGCTTTGGAGGCGATTGGCAACTCTTTAGGCACTTTTCTTTCGGTAGATAACTCTACTCTCTTGGCAACGACCAGGAATATGAGAAAATTTTTGGTGGAGATGGATGTTCATGGTGGTCTACCAAAACTATTAGAGAATGAATGGAGGGGAAAAAGGATAACCCAACATCTAGATTACCTCAGAATACCCTTTCGTTGCAGTCGTTGCCATAACACAGGACACCTAAAGAAAAACTGTTGGGGATGGGTGGAAAAAGAAGTCTCTGAAGACTCAGCACTGCTCAGAGATTGGGAATACCATGAAGAGGAAGTGCATTCGGTGTGTAGATACCCCATTCTCGAGTCCACATATCCATCGAAATCGGAGGATTCCTTCTCGGGTAAGCTGAAAAATTACTGCTTGACTTTTTTTCATTCGTTATCCTTTCTGGAGATCGAAGAGCTCAAAGCTTCTCAGACATTGAAGTCCCTCTGCTCCCTAGAGGTTTTACCTGCAAATTTGGGAACAAGTCCACCTACTACTAATCCCACTCCCTCGAACCCATTTCTTGACTCTGATACTTTTATTCCTCCGCCTGGGGAAGTTTTGATCACTATACACTCTGTACACTCCCTTCCCGACACTCTTCCATCCTCCTCCTCCTTAAACACTACCGAGTCCACACCCCCGTCGACCGAAACATCTCTGTTACTGGGATTTCGCAAATTCGAAGAAGGGGATTCCTCCCTTAACTCTATCCTGGACTCGCTGATTTCTCTTTCTCGGGACAATTACCCTCCAATCCCTTTACCTACATACTTAGGTATTTCCCACGTTGATCCCTCCACCTCTTCGGGGGTTTTAGGTACTTCACCTAACCAGCCGGATCACACAAAGAATTACTCCTGGTTAAGAGGTCTAGGTACTGAATTTTCCCCTGTCAAGACAAGAAGCTCAAGGAAGAAACTACTGACAGAATCATCTCCCTCCATAGTCTTGGATCCTACCACTACCGATAGTGGGGCACTTAGAGCGGTGAAGGCCCTAGCAAGATCCAAATAATGATCCTCTTGTCATTGAATCTCAGAGGGCCTAGAGGTACCCTAAAAGCAGCCTTTGTTCGTCGCGTTTTGGATTCCACTCGTCCTAGTATTCTTTTCCTTCAGGAAACCTTGGTCAAAGTTGAGAAAGCGCATTTCTTCCTTCAGGGTTTTCATCCATCCTGGACTACATGTGCAGTGAGATCAGTTGGTACTTTGGGGGGCCTTCTGGTGGCATGGGATCCCCAACTTTTTAAATTGGTGACTTTCCTTACTTGTGGTGGAATATTGTTGACAGGTTCTATTATCTCTTATAACCGAAAAATTAATTTCTTAAATGTTTATGGACACTGCATGGAACGTAAAGCATTTTGGACCAATCTTTCAAATAGTGGTATACTCTCTCTTCAAAGCCTTGTGATAGCCGACGATTTGAATTTGACACTTTCCAGTGGTGAAAGTTGGGGAGGCGCGGCCAACTCAAGTCAACTTTCAATCTTTTTTGGCAAGCTCTTCCTCTCTCATAAACTCATTGATGTTCACTCAGACAAACTCGTTCTGACTTGGAGAAATGGACGCACAAGTAACAATTTTATAGAGAAACGTCTGGATATATTTCTGGTGGTGGAGGATCTTCTTCTGGATGGTCGATTATTTCGCTCCTGGGTTGAATACCCCTTTGTTTCTGACCATGCCCCTATTTTGTTACAAATAGAGAGCTTTACTTTTCCCAAAGCCTAACCTTACAAATTCAATCCCATTTTTCTTTCTGATAAAGACTATAATAGAATGGTTACAAACCTGTGGATCGACCAAGTTTATCACCAGGAAGAAGATATTCAGCGGTGACTTTTATGGAAGCTAAAGGACCTGAAATTGCTCACCAAAAGTTGGTTAAAGGAACAACGGGCTCGAGAATTTAAGCACTTGGAAATATTGGAATTAAATATCATAGATCTGTTAAAGAAGATCTCAGATGGTAATTTTCGATCGGAGAAAGAAACCCTCCTCTTCAGACTTGAATCTGAAAGAAACAAAAAACTTAAGTCATAGGAGGATCGGTGGCGCCTCAAAAGCCGAGCTCTTTGGGCACAAAGCGGTGACAAAAACACTAAGTTTTTCCACCAATTTTCTAATCAGAGGAGAATCTGTAAATATCTGTGGGCAATTAAAGACAACTTAGGACATCTTCATACAAGTCAGATTGCAATATCAAAGGAGGCTCAAAATCATTTTAAGAGTTTTTTCAATAACAATGAGTTGGTTTCTATTACTGAACAGGTAAAAGTGGATGATTTTTTTAACAAATGGCCAAGTGAGGAGGAAGCTAAAGAGCTCTATGTGTCGGTCACCTCACAAGAACTAAAATCAATCTTATCACAATTCAAAAAGGAAAAAAGTCCAGGCCCGAATGGTTGGACTGTGGAATTTTTCTCTCATTTTTTTGAATTGATAAGTGAAGATCTTCTAGCACTGGTGGAGTCGATTAGATCTAGTGGACGCGTTACTAGAAATCTTAACTCCACGTTTCTGGCCTTAATTCCAAAATCCAACAAACCCCATACTTTTGGAGACTATCGACCCATTTCTTTATGTAATCTGGTTTACAAATTAATCTCAAAAGTTATAGCCAACCGTATTAAGCTGATTTTGTCAAGGAATCTCTCGGCATAACAATTTGGCTTTCTGGAGGGGCGTTTGATCCATGATGCAATTGGAACAGCTCATGAATGCATTCATAACATCAAACAGAAACAATTAAAGGCCCTAATACTTAAACTAGACCTTCAAAAATCCCATGATTGCGTCAATTGGGACTTCCTGCGATTGATCTTAATCCAAGTGGGATTTGGGACTCAGTTGAAAAAATGGATTATAGAATGTGTTAGCTTTGTGTCCCTAGCTGTCTTAGTTAATGGAGAGGCCACCATTTTTTTCAAGATTGGCAGAGGCCTTCATCAGGTATGCCCACTCTCTCCCTTACTCTTCATTCTTGTGATGGAAAGTTTGAGGTTGCTACTAAAATCCAGTCAAAGTGAAGGCTCATTAACTGGAATTAAAGTTACTAGATTGACAAAAATACTCCATCTTTTTTTTGTTGATGATGTGCTACTGATGACTAATGAAAATTTGCAGGAATGGCAAGAGATCAAGCACATCATTCATTTGTTCTGTTCGGCCTCAAGCTTAAAAGTAATTATCGACAAATCCACTGTACACTTTTTGGGTCTTGAGGAGGCTGATCTTCCCCCCTTCAAGCAGTTTCTCCCATATAAGTTCATTGATCTAGAGGGGGGCTTCAAGTACTTGGGGTACTTCTTAAAAGTTGGAGTCCATAGAACTGAAGATTGGCTGTGGATCTTAACTAAAGTGGAAAAGAGGATTAATCATTGGAGCTTTAGATGGTTGTCCCTGGGAGGTAGACATACTCTCTGCAAAGTTGTACTTGAAAGCCAGCCTGTGTACTGGTTATCACTGGTTGTTGTCCCTATGTCCATCCTCCACAGATTAAGGAAGCTACTTTTTAATTTCTTGTGGAAAGGGAATGCAGATGCACATCATTACCATCTTGCTAATTGGGAAACTCTTGCTCACCCAAAACAATTTGGGGATGGGGATTCCTCAACATCTTTACATTCAACAAAGCTTTGATGGCTACAACGCTCTGGAGAGCACTTACAAGTGACGGTCTGTGGCAAAAGGTTCTAAAATAAAAATATCTCCACTCTATGTCAGTTGTTAAATGGCTCCGCTCGGAATCTTTCGCTCAGCCCTCGGCTTCTAAAATCTGGAAGGGTCTGCTGAAATCGATTCATATTATTACCAACTGGCTTAGCTGGAAGCTAGGGTCAGGGTCCCTTGTGGAGATCGGGAGAGACAAAATTCTAGATTTGGGCATTCATTCGATCCTGTCTCCACTCCTTCGGTCTACTCTGCATCATAAAAGAATAACAGTGCTCGCACATGCCTGGAGAACACAACAACACGACCCATGTTCGCCTCAGTGGGTTGGCATCTACGAATTAGAACTCTCAGGGGACCTGGCAATGGAGTGGGACCGGTTCAGGTGAGCTCTACAATCCTCGGGCATTACCTTAATAGAAAACGATGATGAATTGCAATGGATCGGGGGGGATGCTTCCAAGATTTTTACCTCAAAAAATGCCTACTTGGCCATATGCACCACTCAAAACCTGTTGACTGTTTCTGGTTGGCAGAAGAACTTTTGGAAGTGGGATTTACATTTGAAGGTTAAACTCTTTGTGTGGATTCCAGCGAACAATAAGATTATATCGTGGCCAAACCTCCAACGAAGAGGTTGGGAAGGCCCTAGCAAATGCATCCTGTGCAAAATCGAGAGTGAAACTATAGAACATCTCCTCTTGCACTGTACTTTTACCAAAACCATGTGGAACTTGGCTTACTCTTTAGGAAATTATAATCAGAAGTGGGGTGGAAGTAGTTTGGATGACATTCTATCTAAGTGGATAGAAAATYGGTCAGCACCAACGACTTTAGCTCCTTTAATTTGCTGGTATGTATGTCTTGAAAGGAATGCAACGATCTTCGATGAGAAAACTCCCTCGGTGCTGTCGGTAATGATAAGATCGCTTGGTTCAGTGCACAAGCATGTGGAAATTATTAACAAATCCTCGYTGCGTTCCTTCTTTATTAATCAAATTTTTGAATTTCCTGTAGCTTGTTTTGATGGTGCAKCAAAGGCAAATGGTCGGTGTTGTGGAGTTGGAGGCACAATTAAACTTTCGACCTCTTTGGTTCATAAATGGTACCTGAACTATGGACCCGACACGAATACGAAGGCAAAATTAATGGGTGCTTGGGCTACTTTATTCTTAGCAAACCTACTTTCCCTCCCAAAGATTCAAATTATGGGCGATTTAAAGGTAATTATCGAGTGGCTGAATGAAAGAAGTGAGTTACGTGCAATCTCCCTTGAAGGCTGGAAAAAAAGAATTTGAATTATTATGAACACCTTCGAGAGCATCCAATTCTTCCACATTTACCGAGAATTCAACAAAGAAGCATATACACTATCAAAGAAAGCATTAAATGAACCAGAGGGTTACATCATGCTTCACATATGGACTGAAGGAGTGGAGGGACAACGTCGTCTCATCAATATCTATTATCTCTATATTACTCTCTCACACTTTTGATCAATGTATGAGTGGTTTGCTATATTACTTATTCTAGCTAGGAATTGTTGATAAGCGAGGACATTCAGTCTCCTCTTCTAGCCTGTAAAAGATCCATTCAACATGGCTGCACTCATATCTTTGAGGAATATTAGTAAAGGAGTATAAGTATGTAACAAACAAGACTTTTTTGTCTTTTGTTATTACCTTGTTTTAGTGCACAACATTATCCTTTTTAGGATATTATATTGTACAACTCGGATGTTAAAAATTATATTTTCTTAATATAATTTGTGAAATTTTCTTCTGGAAAAAAAAAAGTGACCAAATTTTATTTACACAAAATGATGCAATTACATGTTGAGATCTTGATATTTTATCAATAAAAACTAAGTTGATAACCTAAGTAATGTAATTTTTTTCTATTTAAAATAAAATAAAATCATATACTTATTAAATAAATTCTAAAATTTAAATATATGTTAATCCTATCTTATTTTGTATAAATAATTTGGGAAAAAACACAATTGAAATGAACTCTGACTTACCTAATGTTCTATGAAATGGCCTCCTGGGGCTGGGAGATGGGATGTAACCCAATGTTGTCATGTGCCAATAATTTTGCTAGAAAATTAATATTACCATCACATAACTTTAGCATTGGGTTTTATTTAAGTTAAGTTTGGTAACCATATTACCACATCCCGAACGCTTTAGGAAACGAAATAATTTTCCATTTATTTGTAGTATGCTACTTTGTTTTCTGTTATATATAAATATTATATCCTAAAATATGTTAGATATAAATATTATATCTTAAAATATTTAGAAACGGGTTTGATGAAGGAGTAGGATAAACAATCATCGTAAACCACGTAGCTTTAATTGATTGAAATTTTAAGTTATAGTTTTTCATGTCTCGGTCTTTTCGACGTCTCTCCATAAGTGATTAGGGATCAAGAGTTATTGGTTGATTATATAGTAAGTGATTAGGGATCGTGGGCTCGTGAATTAATGGTGRGGGTTTATGGCTTAGTGGTTAGTGTGTAATTAGTTAGTTAGGTAATAACAATTAGATAGTAAGTTCGTTAAGGATTAAGAKTCATTGGGTTTGTGAGTAAAGGTTATATGGTTGTGGTTTATGGGTTGGTGGATTATTTCTTGGGATGGGGGTTAGGGGTTATTATGTTAATGGTTGGGGGTTAGAGGTTAGGGATAAAGATTGKTGTCTTTGAGGGTTACTCATGGATTAGTGGGTAAGAGAGTTAGTCATGGGTTATTGAGATGGCRTTAATTAGWTAGAGGGTTAGTAATGGGTCATTAGGGTATGGGTTAGTGGAAAATTAGAAATTGATAGATAGGGATTAATAGGTTAGTTACCAATTAAGTGTTAGTGTTTCAATGTTATTAGAGTGCTAGGGGTTAATGGTGAGTAAAGGGTTAGGAATAAGACAAGTTTAAATGGTTAGGATTTAGGAGTTTAGGGTTAAGTGAGTTGGTGGTTGATCATGGTTTCATGGTTAGTGAGATAGAAATTCGACGTGTTAGATATTAGTGGGTTAAGGTTTATAATTTAATGGATACAAGGATATGGGTTAGGGGGGATAGTAGGCTAGCAGTTAAGGGTTAAGTTGGGTTAGGGGTTAGTGGGTATGGGGTTATGGATTAATGTGTTAGTGTGATATGGGTTAGGTGTTAGTGGTCGTTGGCTAGTTATTATTAGATCAACAGTGGGTTAATGGATTAGAGGATATGGTGAATGCCCAATAATAGTTAGGGTTAGTGGTTAATGAGGTTAGTTAGTTACGAGTTAGCATTAGTTAGGGGTCTATGACTTAGGTGTTAGAGTCATTTGTTGATAGTCATGTGCTATTGGTTTGGTGGTTATGGATTAGTGGGTTAGGGGTTAGAGGTCAATGTATTAATGCTTGAGAGGTTAGTGATTAGTGGGATAATGGGTAACGTAGGGCTAGTCCTTATTGGGTCAGTGAGTTATTTGGTAAGGTTTAGTCATTTAGATGGTTATGAGATAAGTGAGATAAGTTTTAATGTGCTATAGTTTAATACTTTAGAGGTCCAACTAGTTAGGAGGTTATAAGTTAGTGCATTGCAGGTTATTGGGTTAAGGGTTAGTATGTTAGGATTTAAGTATTAAGTGGTGATTAGGACTTAGTTAACATTAGTCAATTAGTGTGTTAGTATTTTTTGTGTGGTTAGTGGATAATGGGCTTAGTCCATAAATACATTAATTACACTACAGTATAACGAATTACGTTAAATATATTAAATTATAAATCATTACATTAAGTATAAGTTTGAAATGAATATTAGTAGAATGAACACACACAAGCCTGGTACCAACAATCTCACCTTTTCTTAAGTGTTTGAGGGTGGGATGAGATGTTCCAATTATTTAGCTCAATGGACTAGCTCAAGTGGTTGAGTTCTTTGATCTTTTTGTAGGAGTTTTAGGAGTCGATTCCCGAACAACTTACCTCTATTGTGTGCATCACTTTATGCCCCTATTGGTTTAGGCATCATAATTTGTGTTGGTAGGTTTACACTAGGTACCATATGTGAATGTGAGAAAGTGCCCAAGAGTTTTCTATGAGGTAATCCCCACATGAATGCACATGGCTCAGCTACGTAGTTAGGAATGCTACAAAATGGTATTAGAAAAAAAAATTGTGGTAGCGTGCCTCAGTGAGTATCTAGGGATGTTACATTGCCTTATCCAAAAACTTGATTGCAAATTGAATTGTTACGCACTTAGAACTAAATTTTGGAGGGTTCACCTATAATTGAATAGCCAAGAAGAAATCTTGGAGTCTCAAGGTCAAGGGGAAAGAGGAGCAGTTTGCACTTGCATCCCAAGGAGAAACAATTTTCCAGCAACCTATTGTAGTGGAGAATGTCACTAGCCATGAAATGGAAAACGAGATGATTCTAAACGATGTCCCTATTCATCTCTTATCTTCCTAAGTTCAAAGTTCTTGAGTCAAAGTTCTTGAGGTCATAGTTCCTTAGGTCAAAGTTCCCGAGGTCATAGTTCTTGAGGTTAGAGTTCTTGAGGTCATAGTTCCTAAGGTTGAAGTTCCTAAGGTAAAAGTTCTCGAGGTCAAAGTTCCTGAAACCATAGTTCTTGAAGTCAAAGTTCTTAAGGTCAAAGTTCTTGAGGCCAAAGATCCTAAGGTCATAGTTCCTAAAGTCAATGTTCCTAAGGTAAAAGTTCCTAAGGTGAATGTTCTTGAGGTCAAAGTTCCTAAGGTCATAATTCTTAAGGTCATAGTTCTAGAGGTCAAAGTTTGACCTCAAGAAATTTGACTTTAGGAACTATGACTTCAAGAATGTTGACCTCAGAAACTTTGACATTAGGAACTATGACCTCAAGAAGTTTGACCTTAGGAACTATGACCTCAGGAACTTTGACTTCAAGAACTTTGACCTCATAAACTATGATGTGAGGAACTTTGACCTCATGAACTATGACCTCAGAAACTATGACCTTAGGGAATATGACCTTAGGAACTATTACCTCAGGAACTATGACCTCTGGAAATTTGACCTTAAGAACTTTGACTTGAGGAATTTTGGACCGAGGAACTATGACCTGAGGAATTTTGACCTAAGGAACTATAAATTTAGGAAATTTGACCTGAGGAATTGTGGCCTTTGGAACTATGACCTTGAGAAATTTGACCTCAAGAACTATGACCTCATGAATTATGACCTTAAGAACTATGAATTTCAAAACTTTAACCTTGAGAACACTAACCTTAGGAGTTATGACCTCGTGAACTATGACCTTGAGAAATTTGACCTTAGAAATTTTTACCTCAAGAATTTTCACCTCAGGAACTATGACCTGAAGATTTTTTACCTCAAGAACTATGATGTGAGGAACTTTGAGCTCATGAAATTAGACCTCAGGATTTTTCACCTCAAGAACTATGACCTTAGGAGCTCTTACCTTATGAAGTATGACTTTAGGAAATATGACCTTAATAACATTGACTTGAGGAACTTTGACCTCATGAACTGTGACCTCGGGATCTTTAAGCTCAGGAACGTTTTCCTCAAGAAATTTGACTTGAGGAACTTTGACCTCAAGAACTATGACCTTAGGAACTTTGACCTCCGGAAAATTCACTTTTGGTCAAGGTTCCTTAGGTCATAGTTCCTTAGGTCAAAGTTCCTTAGGTAAAAGTCCTTGAGGTCAAAAATCCTAATATCATAGTTCCTAAGGTAAAAGTTCCTAAGGTCATAATTCCTAAGGTCAAAGTTCTTGAGGCCAAATTTAATGAGGTCATAGTTCTTGAGGTTAAAGTTCTTGGGGTCAAAATTCTCAAGGTCATAGTTCCTGAGGTCATGGTTCTTAATGTCATAGTTCCTGAGGCCAATGTTCTTGAGGTCAAAGTTCCTAAGGTCATAGTTCCTGATGTCAAATTTCCTTAAGTCAAAGTTATTGAACTAAAAGTTCTTGAGGTCATAGTTCCTGAGGTCAATGTTCCCAAGGTCAAAATTCCTGAGGTCAAAGTTCCTCAATTCAAAGTTATTAAGGTAAAAGTTCCTAAGGTCAAATTTCCCAACGTTGTAGTTCCCGAGGTGAATGTTCCTGAGGTCATGGTTCTTGAGGTCACATTTCCTGAGGTCAAAGTTCCTGAGATCATAGTTCCTAAGGTAAAAGTTCCTCAGGTCATAGTTCCTGAAGTCAAAATTCCTAAGTTCAAAGTTCTTGAGGTCATAATTCCTAAGGTCAAATTTCTCGAGGTTAAAGTTCTGAAGATCATAGTTTTTGAAGTCATAATTCCTAAGGTCATAGTTCCCGAGGTCAAACTTATCGAGGTCATAGTAAAAAAGTTCCAAAGGTCATAGTTCCTAAGGTCAAAGTTCGTGAGGTCATATTTTCTTAGGTTAAAGTTCCTTAAGTCATAGTTCCTCAAGTCAAGTTCCTTAGGTCAAAATTCTTAAGGTCAAAGTTTTTGAAGTCATAATTCCTTAATTCGAAGTTCTCGAGGTTATAGTTCCTGAGGTCAAAGATCCTGAGGTCGTATTTCCTTAGGTAAAGGTTTATTTAGTCATATTTCCTTGGGTCAAAGTTCCTCAAGTAAAAGGTCATGAGTTCAAATATCTTGAGGTTATAGTTCCTGAGGTAAAAGACACTAAGGTCAAATATCCCGAGGTTAAAGTTCCTAAGGTCAAAGTTCCTAAGGTGAATGTTCCTAAGTTCCTAAGGTGACCTCAAGAAATTTGACCTTAGGATCCTTTACCTCAAGAACTATGACCTCAATATTTTAGACCTCGTGATCTTTGACCTCAGAAACTTTGACTTGAGGAACTATGGACTAAGGAACTTTTACCTAAGGAACTATGACCTCGGGAACGTTGACCTCATGAACTATGACCTTGATAACTTTGACCTCTCTAATTATGACCTCAAGAATTATGAACTTCAAGACTTTAACCTCGATAACTTTGACCTCAAGAATTATGACCTCAAGAACTTTGACCTCATGAACTATGACCTCATGAACTTTTATTTCAGTAACTATGACATATG
>JASDQU010014775.1:32468-44057 GCA_032191745.1 Picea mariana | reverse complement strand
TTGGAGTAAAAAATTGTGAAACCATTTTATCGAAAGGCTATAGATCAAAATGTATTATTATTCTCTATATTTAGTATTTTAAATTTAATTGAATAATTTTCATATATTATAATAGTTGGATAATATAAGAATTATGCTCTCAACAAAGAGGAAATAAAAAGGTGACTGACCTCTACAACAAACCTGGACTAAAAACCCTAGCACCCCCCTCTCCCTTCTCCTCCATGGCTTTGGCTAGAGGGGGGAGTTTGGCTCCTTCCTACAGTCAGATAATTGCGGGTTGGTGCAATGGCCACCACACCAACCCCTCTACTCCGCTAGAACATTCACAACCCATCGATGGGTGATCCACCACAGGCAAGGAAACACAACCCGCTCCCTCCTGCTCGATCGATAAGCAACCCCTGCCTTAGACCCAAGCCACCATTCCCATCGTCACTTCTGGATGCCAACTAAAAGCCTTTGAAAACCCTACTTATGAGGTGAAAACTGACTGCATAACACCCTTCATCCAACATATGCAGGATCATGCTTTCATAGGAAAGTTTATGGGTATATGACCAACGAAGAAGGCCCTCAACTAGTGGATCAAAACAACCTGGAAGCCAAAAGGACATATTGACCTCAAACTAGTATTCAAAGGGTTATTCACAACCATATTCTCTAGCCTGGAGGAGCGTGACAAAGTCTTTGAAGGTGGCTCGTACTTCTTCAACTTTGCAGGACTACACTTCAGACCCTGGACCAAACGTTTCAGCCTTGAAAAATAAGATTCCACAGCGGCCCTTGTTTGGATAAGGCTATATTCGTTGCCGCATGAATTCTAGGATGAGGAAATTTTGGAAGGCATTGACAACACCATATKCTCCTTTGTCAAATCTTTAGAAGCCACCAAAACGAGACGCTACACCTCGTATGMATGAATCTGTGTCTATATGGATCTCACCAAACCCCTCTTGAAATCCATTACCCTGGTCTACCACGACATTAAATGGATCCAAACGCTTGACTATGAACACATTCCCTTTGGTTTCTATCGTTGTCACGCCCATGGTCATCTCTTCTGCGACTTCCCTCTGAACCCTAACTCCCCTGCAGCTAATCCCTCCCCCCTACCCATGATGTTGAAGGATTCATGCATGTATCCTCTCGGAAAAAACCAAGAMGACATCTCGATCCCCCTCCATCAAAGAAGAACTTTRCCACTAAAAAMTCCTTCGCCTCCCTCCCACCYGATGATGAAGAAAATCCGATCCAAACAGGCAAAGACCAATTTCAAAGTGGAAATYCAAATGTCGAACTCCCAAAGGAGGATCAATAAAAGCACAAAAAAATGATGGATCCAACACAGAATAACCACCCAGCAGGTGACATTGACGTGCAAGAGGAACCGCCTAAACARTTAGACTCAGATGACGGTGAGGACATGGATCTGGGAGATATGGACCTCAACTCCATTGGCGCGACTTGTAAACAACACGATCTGAACTCCATTATGGAAAAGCAAGTTCATCTCCTCAAAGATGTGCTGGTCTGAAATCACTTCCTCAATGGTATGAAGGCAAAAGGTATGAACCCAAACCCCTCGCTTAGTATCAAGCCCTCACCCTTTTCTACTTCTAGAAACACCAAAGAGGAAAAAAAGAGAGGAAGGAGATCTAATAAGCATCTCATCAAAGATTTGGGAGAATTCTTGGTAAACTTGGGCCGAATTGCCTTTATGATAGATACGTTTCAACCCAACCCCCCACCTTCCTCATGAAATTTATTTCTTATAATATAAGAGGCCTAAACGGGAAGACCAAACATCAACTTCTCAAGCAACATATCTTTTCCGAAAAACCCATTGTTGTTATGATCTAAGAAACTAAATGCCTGCATCACCTCCTTCAAAATCTTGCTTCTCGAATTTGTCTCGGCTCTCTTGCTATCGCTCTGGATGCCCAAGGATATGCGGGAGTACTGGCCATCCTATGGAACCCCTCTCAAATCCACCTCTCTAATTTCTTCTCCACTAAGCACTCACTCTCAACTTGTTTTCAGCTCATAGATTCTTCACTCTCGGGAACCCTTACCAATGTTTATGGACCCAACCTCCTTCCTGACAAACTTTGCTTTCTCGCCTCTCTTAATCTCATCCCTCCTCTTATCTCTACCAACCATTGGATTATTGGGGGAGACTTCAACTCTATCACCTCCCTCCTAGAGAAACGGGGAGGCATCAAACGACTCGAGCAAGATTCACAAGTCTTCCTGGATACCATTTGTTCCCTCAATCCCATTGACCTTGAAACCTTTAATGGCTCCTTCACTTGGAACAATTGCTGACATGGACCCCAACAAATTGCCTCTCATCTTGACCGCTTTCTAGTCTCTAAGTCCCTTCTACTTCATGATTTCCACCCTTCAGCCGCTATTCTCCCTCAAGGAGGCTCACACCATTGGTCGATTCAACTAAACCTTGACATTCATGGGAGCCCCCAAAATTGACCATTTCGATTTGAAAGCTTATGGTTAAAGCATCCTAATTTCCAAGAGCACATCTCTGAATGGTGGACTACTTACTCCCCCTCCTCCCATTCGGTAATGCACAAATTCCATCAAAATCTCAAATACATAAAGCAACAACTCAAGCTCTAAAACAAGGAAGAGTTTGGCAATATCTTTCAAGCCAAACAACAAATCATTAAGAAAATCGAACACATCCAATGGACAATGATTCAAAATGGAAGAACGGATCAACTCGTCCAAGACAAAGAAAACCTCCAAACTCTGCTCCATGAAAGAGACTCCCAGGAAGAAATCATTTGGAAACAAAAACTTGAGTTCGTTGGCTAAAGGAAGGTGAAAAAAACACCAAATTTTTCCACGGATCCATGATCCAATGTCGCCACCACAACCGAATCACCAGATTAAAAGATTCCAACGACAACTACCTCACTGAGCATAAGGAGATAGAAAGAGAACTCACCTCCTACTTCCACAACCTCCTTTCGGAGCCATAACAAAATCGTATAACCGCCATAAAGAAAATAACTCAACACTTTTTGAAGGTGGTCTCCCTTGAGCAGAACGAGGCCCTCATGCGTCCCTCTTCTCTCGAGGAAGTCGAACAAGCGATTTTCGACATGCCCAAAAATAAATCTCCCGATCCCGATGGATTCACTACAGAATTCTTTCAAGCCTGTTGGTCTATAATCAAATGGGACGTATGGGCAGTGGTGGAAGACTCTCGTTCACACTCCAATTTCCTTCCTAACCTCACTTCCACCTTCCTTTCCCTCATTCCCAAAGAAGAGCATGCTGCTAACACTAATAACTTCCGCCCCATAGCCCTTTGCAATGTAATCTATAAAAATATAATCAATCTTGTTGCTAACCGGCTTAAACCCCCGCTCCCCACCCTCATCTCCCCAAAACAAACTAGCTATGTGGAAGGCAGGAAAATCTTAGATGGCATTATCATGGCGTATGAACTTGTTCACTCCCTCAAGCTCACCAAGTCCTCAGGCATGCTCATAAAGCTAGATCTATCCAAAGCCTTTGACAAACTAAGATGACAATATATCCAACACACCCTACAAGCCTTTGGTTTCTCCGGTTCCTGGAACAAATGGGTGTTATCCCTTCTCTCCACTGCTTTTTTCTCCATCCTTGTCAATGGATCTCCTTCCAACCATTTCTCCCCTTCAAGAGGCATCAAACAGGGGGATCCCCTCTCCCCCTTCCTCTTTATCCTTATGGCAAAAGAACTGCGATGAAGTATCAAAGCAGCAGTGGCAATGGAGCATATTTATGGCCTCCATTTCCATGACGAGGACCAATCCACTACGCATCAACAGTTCGTGGATGACACACTGATAATGGCTCAACCCACTACAAAAGAAGCCAAAGCCATCAAGAAGATCCTTGCAGACTTCTCCGAAGCCTCAAGTACTTCAATCAATCTCTTAAAGTCTCAGATTTTTTTCTTTAACACTCCTCCTGCTATCCAGGCTAACATCTCCGACATCCTTGGTTTCCAACGAAGCTCCCTTCCAACCAAGTATTTGGGCGCGCCTCTCGTMAAATTCAATAATCGGTGCTCYACCTAGGAAGATCTGCTCTCCAGAATGCACAAAAATCTTGAGAACTGAGCTTTCAGAACTCTCAATACAGCAGCTCGACTAGTTCTCCTCAAAGCAGTCCTTCAATCCATGCATCTTTACCTCTTGTCTGCTTTGGCTTCCCCCAAAGTTATCTTAAAGGCAATCAGAAAMCTCCAAAGATCATTTATGTGGGGAAGATATCGCAAGGAAAAGAAGTGGGATTTAGTAGCATGGGACAAGCTCTGTCTCCATAAGCTTAAAGGTGGCTTAGGCCTGAGGGATCTCGAATCTCTCAGTGTGGTCTTGGGTGCTAAAATTCAGTGGTGATGGCTAACAGAAGGGAATACCCCATGGGATCATCTTTGGCATAAAAAATATTGCTCACATATAGAGAGACAAGGCCTCATCAGACTCACAGGAGACATACGAGGCTCACACATATGGAACACAGCGTGGGCCAACAAGCACCTGGTTCACTCCCACTGTTTCTGGGAAATTAGAAATGGTATATCGACCCTCTTCTAGGATGATTTCTGGAAACAAATTCCACCCCTCTCTCAGAATGATATCTTCCACCAACTCAGGGACCTCATGAAATCCCAAGACCGAATCTGGATCCATCAATATTGGCTCCCCCCCAAATCTAGGGAGATATGGAGAACGGGGATGCCCAAATAAGAATGGATCCCCCATCAACCCATTCCCAATTGGGATCCCCTCTGGCAAGAAATCTCTCATAGGAAAATTAAAATACAGCAAGGCCACAACAAACTCAGGTGGGAGCATCAATTAGCAGGGGGATTTTCACTCCAAGAGGCCCACAGACTAGCCACAATGTTTGAAAATAACCCACCTCGAGACATCTGGATTAAAATCTGGTCGTAAAAACTTTGGCCCAAAGTCTCTATCTTTCTCTGGCTCCTAAGCAAACATAAACTCCTCACTTGGGGAAAACCTCCTTAAACATGGCTTCGTTGGACCAACTTACTGCTTCCTCTGCATGAATAATGGCAGAACAAGCAAACACCTCCTTAACTCTTGTCCCTTCCCCGCATAAATCTAGGACTTGGTTGCACTCCTCTTCCGCACCTCTGATAGGAATGGGTAAAGCCTCATCAATACTCTAACTCTTTGGAGATCCAATTCTTTCACCAATCCTATTGTGAACATAGCCTGGATCCTTCTCCCATGATTCCTTCTCTGGGAAGTTTGGAAAGAAAGAAACAGTCGCATTTTCAAAAACACTTCTAAGGACCCGGCTGCGATTTGGACCAGAGTCAAACTCAATATCAAGGAAACCATTCACACCGAGTCCTGGTCCCCCCAATATTGGCAATGTAATCCCTGAGATTTCAGAATCCTCCAAGAGCTACACCTCCCTCTCCCTGATGCCCCTCCGACCTCCTCTTTCATTCTGCCCTTTGCTTCATTGCCCACAACTTGGTGCCCACCCCCTTCAGGCTTCCTTAAATTCAATTTCGATGGAGCTTCTAAGGGGAATCATGGTCTGATCAATTATGGCAGGGTCTTTCACAACAATCAAGGGCACAACTCAATGAAACTTCAAGGAATGGAAGCGGGCCTTCGCATAACTTGCAGGGAGGGATATCAACAACTCATCATAGAAGGGGACTCTCAGGTGATCATCATAATGCTTAAGAAAATGAAAATTTGCACCCCTCTCAGCCACATCGCCACCAACTGGAGACTAACAACAACTTTGGTGGGAGTCTATCACTTGCTCTCCCAAGTCAATGCCATCACCCCCTCTGACATGAAGCGGTCAACCAATAAGCTTGCTAGCAGACTTACAAATGAACGCATCAACAGACTCAGTGACTCCATTGATCTAAATTCAAAACATGTCCCTGATTCCCAAATCTGCACTGGTTGTTATGCCCTTGCTCAGGCCGACCAATCTCCCTCGTATGGGGTGTCAGGTCGGTGGGCCCTCGACCCCCCCCTCCACCTGGCCCCCCACGCCGTGGATAGATGCCAACCGCCTTCGTCACCCACTTCACCTCCCCATGTGGCTTAAGCCCTCCTGCCCTTGTCTTTTCTTGGAACTCGAGTGGCTTTGTCCCACATTCACCTCATGCTCGTGCACTCACCTCGCATGTTTGATCTTTCTGTCCTTCGCATGTGGTATGGGAAGGTGGTGGAGTGACTATGTTTAATGATGGATACNGACCAATCCCCCTCGTATGGGGTGTCAAGTCGGTGGGCCCTCGACCCCCCCCCTCCACCTGGCCCCCCACGCCGTGGATAGATGCCAACCGCCTTCGTCACCCACTTCACCTCCCCATGTGGCTTAATCCCTCCTGCCCTTGTCTTTTCTTGGAACTCGAGTGGCTTTGTCCCACATTCACCTCATGCTCGTGCACTCACCTCGCATGTTTGATCTTTCTGTCCTTCGCATGTGGTATGGGAAGGTGGTGGAGTGACTATGTTTAATGATGGATACGACCCATATCCTCGTCATTTATGGGTGCATCCTCCACTCATGGCTCCTGGTGTTGGGTGGATATGTTAATTGCATCCCTCTCTAGCTTCATTGTTACTTCTCTCTGGTTGTTCGTCTCTGTTGTCCCCCGTTTCCTTCCACGACTTCTCTACTCCACCTTGCGGTGGGTGTTTCCTCCACCTCCTTGCTGCTGCTTTTCATGCTCTGGTTTCCTAGTTCCTCTTATATGGCTAGAGGCTCCTCCTGCTGAGGTCGTGGTGGCACCTCATGCAAACCCAGAACCTGGTCTGGCTTCCGCTTCGATGACACGACCAAAAACTCGGTTGACACCCATTGTTTTGTCACCCCTCCAAAAATTCAAACAGAGATGGATCTGTCTGAGGCTGATGTTCGCATTTTGAGGAGGTTCATCCCTGATGACGAGGTGACAGAGACCACCAACTCGTGGGTTCCCGATACTGGCACCTTCCGAGGGCGAACCTTGCAGTACTTGAAAATAGTGGATATTTACTGGCATTTGAAAACTCTGATGGGCAGGGTTCTGTTGGACCACCATGAAGCCCGCCAAGAAGTTCTACTACACCTTGACGATGTGTAGCTCTAGGTCAAGCTCGTCGACCACAAGCTAAACCTAATTGTAGACAAGATGGCTGGCATGGACTTGTCCAATCTAGATTATGCTCAGCCCCAAATTCCAACGAAAGAAGGCAGAACCATTAGTTAAGTTTTTATGTTGTTCCATCTGTATTTTTTGTTAAATTACTTGAGAGGTCTGGGTTTACCACCTCCATATAGTAGACTAAATAATAAAAATTGGACAAACAGTGGAACTAGAAGCTATCTTTGTTTTAGTTGATCAGTTATAGGCATTAGACATATCAAGCAAACTCATAATGATAGTGTTATGTTTTTTTGTTGGTTTGGTTTCCCTGCAGACGAGCCAATAGTAATTTTTGTTTGTATAATATCTTCTTGTTAGTAATATAAAGACTCACGATTATGGAAAAAAAAAGGTTGGATAATATAAATTTCATGTATTGATGTATTTGTTTTCAACAAAAAAAGGCGTAATTTTATTCATCCGAGGAGACAAAATTACATTTTGTAGGTGCCATATAACACTGATCATCTGGAATAAACATAAGATGATTCATGGTCGCAACCAACTAGGAATAACTCCAAAAACAAAAAGGAGCTTCATCTAAAAAAACTTCATAACACAGTGAATACACATCAGATTTTGACAAAAAATAGAGCTAAAGTAAAGAGCATCAATAGCACAGATTTAAGGTCTGTAGCTTATGGACATAGTAATTGTTGCAACAAGTACTTTTAGCGGTTTTGATTACATTTTACCTACATGATCTGTTATGTTTTGAAAGTTGATTCCACAAAAATAAAGAGTGATATTAGGTTGATTGAATGAAATTTTCTAAGAAAGGCCTATGGTAGAATTCATAAGCCTCCTCGCCCGCCATTTTTGTGATGTGCCAGATGCCAAAAAGGAGTTGAAGTCCATCTTTTGACAATGAGTTTTCTATCTAGTTACATTCCCTATATACATGAGAGAGGGTGTGAGATGAAAATGTGTTCAGAAGTCTAAATATTTCTTCCAATATTGGCAATAAAATGATATTATTACAGATTTGAGTTTTTTGAGACCAATTGATAGCATTCAGAGTCACCAAAGAGTTGAATAGAATGAATCTCTTTTTCCACTGCAAATTGTAATATAAGCTTTAATGACATAAGCTCAACATAGTTCTTTGATCCCATTCCCAATCCCATCTTGATTTTGAAAAAATGTGAATATGTCANCAATTTTGTTCATCATTTTTTGAAGCACCATAAAAGAAGGCCCAATGATAGGTGTGTTTGATAGATTCAGGAGAGATAATTCAAACAACGAGAGAGACTTTTTCAAGAGACCTTGAGCAACAATACAATCTAGAAGAGAGGGTCGATCCTGAAAAATAACTTTGTTACGAGATAGCCAGATGCCCCAACAAATTATAAGGGGAAGTGATTTTTTCTCTTTGTGAGAAAGATCATGGCACCAGACCTGCCAAGGCAATTCCACTGTGGACCGTCCCATATCATAGCCTGATTCAGTCGAAGTGCAATTTCCTCCCATACGCTTTGAGTAAAAGGATAATCAATGAAGAGGTGCAAACAAGATTCATTTTCCCCTTTGCACAGAGGACACCAACCGAGGAATGTTATGTTTCGCTTTCTCATATTATCCCAAATGGGTATTTTATTGTAGATAATACACCACATAAAAATATTAGATTTTTGTAGGCATTTTTACTTTGAGAGACCTCGCCACCACCAACTTTGATCCTTGTGCATAATTTGGACATTTAAAGCAATATATCCCAGTTTTGAAGTATAAATCCCACGTGGATCTTTCTGCCACACTAATTCATCATCTCTATCGATAATTAGAATATGTCTCGAGTGGAGGACCCTCGTATAATTGTTCCAGAGAAGAGATTGATTATCTTCTAGACCAAAGGAATCAATTCCCAACCAACCTTGCTGCCAGATAGAGGTGGGTTCTGGATCTGATACCTGAGAGATGAAGTGGGGGTCCCACTCATTAAGAATGTTTCTGATTTCAATAGAGAGAATATGAGATTGTCCGCTACTTGGCCATAGGTCAATCCCAATCCTAACCCGATTCCCCCTTCCGATTCGCCAGGCCAGACCGTCACTAATGACAGAGAAGGATGAGATCACCGCTTTCCAAATAATAGAGCTATGAGGATGATATTTTTTCGGTTTTCGAATTCAGTCTTCCACTAAATCTAGCTTGATATATTTATGATAAGCAACTTTAATCAACATGATGGTAGTTGATATCAACCTCCATCCAACTTTGGCGGCCAACGCTTTGGAGAAAAGGAAGATATTCTTCAATCCCCATCCACCTAAAGCATTTGGGAAAGCAAGGAATTCCCATTTCACCCATGGAAGAGTACGATGATCCTGAGTACCCGACCAAATAAAACGGAAGAAAATTCTTCGAGCCTTCTCCAAAATCCCCTTAGTGATCCAAGCTAGAGATATCCAATAGATATGGATGGCTTCTAGCACTTATTTGGCCAAGGTAAGTCTCCCCGCTCTGGAGAGCCACCTGAAACTCCAACCTTTGAGACGTTTTTCTAATTTAGCCATGAGCTAGAGTCAATCAGTTTTTTGATAGTCATTTGGTTTAATATGAAAACCAATGAATTTGATGCCCTATGAGAAAACAATGACCGGGAAAGGGAAAAGTTGTTTGTAATGAGTTTCCGAGGCTGCCTCCATACCTATGAAGGATAGAGTGGATTTCTGAACATTGATGACCATTCCGGTGGCAACCTGAAATGGTTTGAGAATCTCTGCAATTTTTTCTGCATCCCTCAGACGCCCACTGTAGAAGATGAGGATATCATCCACAAAGTGGATGTGAGTAATTCAAAGCCTCAACTCAATAAATACTCCTTGGAAGTCCCCTGATCCAACAACCTGACCGATAACACAACTTAGACCTTATGTGACCAACAATAAAAGTAGTAGGAAGAGGGGCAGCCTTGTTTTAATCCTCTCTCAGATTTAAAAAAGGGAGAGGCAACACCATTGATAAGAATTGCAAAAGAAACAGAGGATAAGCAGACCATCACCCACCTGATAAAAGGAACTTTGAACCCCAAGTGGGTGAGGAGAAGACTGATATAGGACCAGTTTACACAGTCAAAAGATTTAGATGAATCAATTTTCAGAATAGCTCCTGGAGACTTTGTGGTATTTAGACTGTGAAGCCCTTCTTGCACTACCCCGATTGCTTCATGAATCTGTCACCCCTTTAGAAAACCGAACTGTTCTTAAGAGATGGCCCCCAAGAGAATAGGTTTTAATCTCCGAGCAATGAGTTTGGCCACTATTTTGTAAAGGTAGTTGCATAAATATATTGGCCTTAAGTCATCAAAAGATTGTGGCTCATCTGATTTATGGATAAGAGCAATGAAAGTTGAATTTATAGGGGTGTACAGACTCCCATTTCTCCTAGAATCTTCCACCACCTAAAGGATCTCAGGTCCGATGAGCTCAAAAAATCCTAGGTAGGATTCAATTGTCCATCCATCCGAACCCGGGCTTTTATCCTTCTGAAAACTATGGAGAGTTTCCTTAAGTTCCTCCATTCCTACTTCAACAAATAGTTCTGTGTTTCCTTCCTTGTCAACAAATATGGGGTAAAGCATAGCCAACCTTATAATCTCCGCAATATTAACTCTTGGGTCATCCCTGAAGAGGGTTTGGAAGTGATTTTTCCCCATCTGGGATAATTCTTCAAAGGAGGAAACCATGACTATTGATTGATCCTTTAACTGCTAAATGGTGTTCGCAGATTTTCTTGCTTTCGCAAAGGCTTGGAAGAATTTGGTATTTTCATTGCCTTTATTTAACTAGATAACCTTGCTTTTAAGGTGCCAATCTGCTTCTTTTTCTTCAAGTAACTTCCCGTGATGCACTTCAAGAACTAGAAGGTCATTCTTGGCCTCCAAAGAGATGTATCCCCCCTCCGTATACTGAGAGAGGTGTTCAAGCCTATCTTCAATTTGGCTTAATTCAAGTTCCTCCCTAGCACATTTGGCATGTGCCCAAGGGATGACCAGTTGCTTGATTCGCTTTAGATTTGAAACAAAGTGGATGGAATCCAGAGTGTCTGATCCTTGTTCATATGGAATCCAATTCTCCTTGACAATATTCTGAAAATCTGCATCTGCTAACCATGATGAGTTGAATTTGAAAGGGATGGAAGGCTTCCTAGGACCCCTTATTAGTTCGAGCCAAATTGGGTAGTGATCCGAAACACCGCCACAACCCACCCATTGCCCGAGCTGTGATGGGATATCCAAAATAGATTCCTAGACCAAGAAGCGATCAAGACGTTTGGCAATCCGTGCATCCCTCAACCTCCTATTCCTCCAGCTGGGAAGTAGGTTAATTGGGGCGATATCAATGAGCCCATGATCATTTACAAGATGGGTG
>JASDQU010014774.1:77591-92453 GCA_032191745.1 Picea mariana | reverse complement strand
TGCGATCTGAGAGGCAGAGAGAGAATCGAATGGTCATCCAAACCGAGGATTTTATCTCTACCGAGCTTGATCTCAGAACCTGATCCAGGCCTCCAACGGAGCCAGTGAAGGATCACCAGAGAGGAAGAAACCAGACCCCTCCAAAAGGGTGAAGCCCTCTTCTGTAGTAGATGTGTCTTTTGCAGCCAAAGAGGGAGGGGCAGGGAGCCTAGATACTTATCCATAATGACTCGGTGCCAAATGCTATCAAGAGTGATTGCTCTCCAGAAAGAACAAGCCAGTAGGGTCGTGTTGAAGATAGATAGGTTTTTGAGTCCCCATTCCCCTGACGTTTTTGGCCTAGAAAGAGTCTGCCAGCTGCAAAGGTGGAAGCGGTGCTTCCCTGGAAGATCATTCCATAGGAAATTGAAGGACAGTCTGCAAAGCAGAACAATGGTCTTGTTGGGGATCCGTTCCAGGGTCATCCAATAAACCACCAGACTTTCTAACACTGATTTGACCAGGATAAGTTGACCACCCAGGGACAACCATTTATTACACCAAAAGCCTATTCTCCTTTCGAAGGTTGCCACTAGCCAACTCCAATCATTAGAGGAGGAGGCTCCCGGCTTCAGCTGGTAACCAAGGTACCTGAAGCCTTTATTCAAGTCAAAAAAGGAGAAGGGGATGGAGTCTTTAAGGAAAGAGAGCCCGGCCTCAGATAAACCCCAATAGTGGACAGTGGACTTTGAGCGATTAATGGACAGACCTGAAACAGAATAGAAGAGCTGTAAAATGTCCAGAATCCCAAGCCACTCTGCTAAATCAGCTTTGGACATTAGAAGAATATCGTCAACAAACATGAGGTGAACGATCTTGATGAGTTTTGAAACCTTTATACCAGTGATGCGGTGCTCGGAAAAGCTTTTAGAGAGGAGAAGGCTAAGGCCTTCCATAATTAAGATAAAGAGGTAAGGAGATAGTGGGCATCCCTGACGGAGCCCTCTTTTGCTTTTAAAAAATCTAGTCGCCTCCCCATTAATTAGCACTGCGAAATTAGCACTAGTAACACAGGCCATAATCCAGTCAGTGAACTTGTCACCAAAGCCCACTGAGTGTAGGATTAGTCTAAGAAAATCCTAATCAATGCTGTCAAAAGCCTTTTTGAGATCTAGTTTCATGACCAATGCCTTTTGATTTTTCTGTTTGATGTTGTGGATGCTCTCATGGGCTACACTGATGGCATCTTGAATTCTTCTTCCCTTTAAAAAACCGAGTTGTTTAGGTGAGAGACTCCTTTCCAGAAACGGCTTAATCCGGTTGGAGATAACTTTGGAAACTATCTTGTAGATGAGGTTGCATAAAGAGATCGGTCTGAAGTCATTGAAGGAAATAGAATTGTTTTCTTTAGGAATTAAAACCAGGAAGGTGGAGTTAAGGCTTCTAGAGATTTTACCTTTGATGCGAGAGTCCTCCACCATCTGGAGGAGATTCGATCCAACGAGATCAAAAAAGAAGGTGAAGAATTCTGCCATCCAGCCATCGAGCCCTGGACTCCTTTCCTTTTTGAAATGTAACAAAAAAATTTTGAGCTCTGGCAGTGTGACAGGTTTGTAAAGATTAGTAGCTTCGGCAACTGTAACCAATTTTGAAAATAGACTGGCAGTAGAACATTTTGCAGGTAGATTGTGGCTACTTCTGGCTTTTAAAAGTTGTTCGAAGTGAGAGGCAGCCTCGGCTTTGATTGCCTCCTGACCGCGGAGAGTCCCGTCACATTCACTTTCAATAACCCAGATTGATTTTTTGTTCCTATTGTGGCTAGCCACTCTGTGAATTTTTTTTGAATTAGAGTCTCCCCAATTGAGCCAGGTCGCACGGCTGCGAAGCCTCTAGCATTTTTCTTCTTCACGCAGAAGGACATCTCTACTTCTCTCCAGCGCCTTTAGAGTAACAGAATCCTCCAACGACAGGGCGGCTGAGGTTGATGTTAAGATGAATTGTGAGATCTCAGTCTCCAGCTTAATCAGTTTGGTCTCCTCCATCACCTTTTTTTCTTTACTCCAAGCTTTTGAGTGTGCTTTTAGAGTTTTCAATTTCCAAACGATTCTCAATTGTGGGTTTTCTTCTTTCAGGAAACACGGATCTGTCCAGACAGAATGTACCAAAGCAGTGTAATCCGTGGAGGAGAGCCAGTGATGGTTAAATTTGTAGGGAAAAGGTTTGAGCCGGAGGGGGGGATTCAAATTGAGGAGGATGGGAGCATGGTCGGAGAAGAAAGGAAGCTCAACCCACGAGGTAGGGAAACTTGTGGAAGATAAGAATCAATCGAGTCTTCTGGCATGGCCTCAGAGCCACTTCTCCCGTTTCGCCAGGTAGGAACAAGTCTGGCCAGCAAAATGTCGATGAGGTTCTTGGTCATAAAGAGGTCTCTGTAGAGGTTTTCACCTGAACTAGACGAGGGAGCTCCTCCCTAGTGTTCATCTGTAGATAGAGTGATGTTGAGATCGTCGCCCAGTATGAGGTTTGGAATGGAGAGAATGTCGTTGTTTGTAAACACTAAAAGTACCATTGTGAAAAGTATAAACATCATGCACTATGAAAGGCATATAGGGACTACATATAGTATTGTTGTTTGTTTATGCACTTTTGTGGGCCAAAATTAAAAGTGGAAGTAACAATTTGATTTCATAGTTTCAAAGTAAATTTTAGATAGATTACTTATTATTTGCATGTGTTGCCAATTGATGCAATTAGTAGTTGGTTTTTAAGTTTTATGGGCACTTGTAATTTGTAATTTACATGTAAGCTTTAAAGTGTTAAGTTGTAATTTACATGTAAGCTTTAAAGTGTTAAGTTGAAATTTTGATGCAGATTAATAAAAAACAAACTCATTACAATACATATCATTACGATGCATATCTATAGCATATTAAAACATAACGTTTGATTAGTAATAAGAAGTTAACATAAAATTTGAATAAAGACATAATTTTTGTTTTGATTTTGGGATTTCATCCACATTAATAAAGCTCACTACTAGTGGTCATGCCTATCCTTTTAACACTCTTTGAGATTGAGAAGATTTCTATACGGATACACTTAACATGGCTTCCATGAATGATGAAGAAGAGGTTAGGTATTTTAAATTATGACCATAATATGGTTGGCTTGCTTGTAGTTATTATCTATCTTCATTAAATTATATGTATTTTGCCATATTGAAGGGGAATGAATAGTAGCTTGGTTTTTCTCATGATGGTTTTTGTTTAGTTAATAAACTTTTTGTAATAACTTATTTTGAGAGGAACATGTATGTAAATTTGTTTTTTCTTAAATTATTAAAATAAAATATGTAATTTAATTTGTTTTGGATTGTTAAAACGTTTTTCATATTTTCTAAATATAATAGAGTGAAATAGTTCATGTGGTCAATAATTTCATTTAGTTTTAGATTGCAATAATTTGTTGATTTATGTGTTTCCAAAAAAAATATAGTAGTTGAATAACTATGAGGAGCATGCATCACTTTGATTAATGAGGAGATTAAAGTTTAAATTAAGTAAGAATTGGTTGATTGAAGTTTGTTATTTTTAATAAATTTGTAATTATTAATATTGATGTAACTTTTAAAGAAGGAAGAAGAGAAGTTGTTAAATTATATGTATTAGATTTTGTGTTATGTATTATTATTTTGTGTGTAATATGTGTTAATTTTTTCAATGGTGCTTTTGACTTGTAGTGAATTTACTTTTACTTCTTCTTCCAATTGATATTAAAGTAAGTTAGGAGATTTAGACCTTGGTTACTAATTCCAAGTTTACAATATCTAAATATTTAGAGAAGAGTCAATGACATCAACAAATACATGTTGGTATTTTTCATATTGCAACTTTGTTAAAATATCAAAACCCTAAATACACTAAGATAAACACATAAACCATAACTAGACAACTACATAGCACCAAATAAACACCAAAATGATTAAGAATGAGTTTGTATCTACTTTTATTCTCTTAAGAAGACCCTACTACATATGTCTCCCTTGTCCAAAGTGAATAAGGGAGTAGAACTACCTTCATTCCTTTGACTCTTTTAATCACCCACAACTCTATAATGAATGAGAGATGGCTCTAAGACACAAGACATGATGTCCAATAATCTTAAAAAACCATAATATATAGCACCTAATGGAAGTGGGTAATAAATGTTCCACTTTCTCCATTTACATTAAAAACCCCTTTTATATTTAAAAACACCTATCTTGCCATTATTAACATAACAACCATTATCCCACTAACTAGTAATTAATGACCATTACAATGAGAAAATATCAAAAATGTGTTCACACACAACTAGGGTCCAACACTTCATTATCAATTTCTCTATTTAACATAGAACACTTTGCATATTAGACAATAAAAGTACAAACATCACATGGTCTTTAAAGATGCATAGAATATAGTTCAAGAGAGGTATGATGAGCCCTAAGATTGGAATGCATTAACAACACAAGAGAGAAAGGGGAATTCACCTAATTATTCAAGAGGAAGAGGAAAAGGATGATGAGAAAGAGGTCATGGATGTGGTGAGTATGTAAGAGACATATTGAATGCCATTATTGCCAAAGGTTTGATCATTTTGAATGGGAATGTTGGCTTACATAGTCACACACAAAAAAAGAAGGTAAAGTTCAATCAAGATGAAGGAAAGCATTCCAATGTATCCAATATGTTTCTTTGTACAACATATGGCAGAGAGGTTCTAGGATTATGTTTGGTTAATTGCTTTTGGTTGCTATGGACAACAAGTATTTTTTGGGAAAATTTGATGAAACAGTGAAAACTAAAGTGAAACTTGGAGATGATAAGGTAGTAGAGTTTGTTAGGAAAGGGAAGTTGGCTATATACACCAAGTAAGGTGTGTATATTCAAGACACTTTTTTTTTTCGACTTAAGAACAATGTTTCAAGTGTTGGTTAGTGGATTGAGAAAAAACAAGAAGTATTTTTTATAATGGATCTTGCAATTTTTTCTATAAGAATGAGGGTGGAGACTTAGTCACAGCGGTTATCATGAAAACAAATAGATTTTTCTTTTTTTTTAATAAAAATGCATCCAATAGGTTAAATGGAATGAAAGCAACAATTGAAGACTATAATTGGTTATTGCAAATAAGCTTGATGGTCATTTAAGTTTCAAGGGTGTGAATTTGTTACACACAAAGAAGATGGCTTAAGAATTTCCCAAGATTGAAGAAAAGGATGAGCTTTCCTTCAGTAATGCATTAGTGAAGAAAAACACAGAAAATTTTCTAGTGAGGGCATCATGGTGGGATTCCCAACCATTATAGATGGTTCATTTAGATATATGCAACTCCGTGCAGAAAACAAGTATTGGTTTTTTGACATTTTAGATGATTATTTGAGGAAGACATGGATCTATTTCTTGAAAAATAAGAATGAATCATTTGGGTGTTTTGTGAATTTTAATGTTTTAGTTGAAAATGAAACTCATTATTCTTTTAAAAATTTAAGCATTGATAAAGGGGGTGAGTTCAATTCAAAGGAATTTAATGCATATTTCTCTAATGTAACACCCTGTTTCCCCCAGTCTGTAAATATAACTATATTGGCCAAGGACTATGGAAAACTCGAAGGTGTGAATGTTTGATTTGATGGACCTTTGTATAAAAGGTCGATGAATGTAAATTATGTTATGAATATGTGTTGCATGACTACTGGGAGGGGGATGTGCTAAAAGAGACCACGATGGCTAATAAAAAGGTGGTGGAAGGGACCTGGAATGGTTGTGTTACCTTCCACCAAGCCAGTATCATACTAGTTTTACTTGCTCAAATACCAAAGCAACTTTCTGACCCTGAATGAATTCCCTGTCATGATGGTAGGTGAGGAGGTTCCTCAATAGTTAATGAGGGGATGGGGGCGAACCACCCATTCATAAAAGCTCTCAGACCTGACCACAGACGAGGACATTCGCACCACACACAATCTTGCAGAGGGATGAAATAAAGGAAGCATGGGGGTGGGTAGGGGGAGAGAAGCAAAGATTGCAGAGAGGAACCTAGTCTCTTGAAGAAGATGAAGTTCTGACCACGGGAGAAGGAGAGTAACCTTCGTACTCGATTATTTTTTTGTATCGGGAGAAAGAGAGTAACCTTCGTCCTTGAATTCCGTTGAACTGGAGGTAAGAGATTGAATCTCATAGCATTGTGGTTTAGCTCGAGGGTGGCTAGTGGTAAATCTTTTTGGAGTCATTGAGCCTATGGTTGGGTGGAAACGAGCACCCCTCTAAGCAGTCGCATCACGCCCTGTGAATTTGATAAGTGTTTTATGCCTTATATTTTGAATTAAATATCATGGATACATGCTCATGTTTATACACTCATAAATGGTTTATGTATGGAAGGATTGCCTGGTGTTTTAGACTGGAAGTAATGGATGCATGTGTATACTTATATTCCATAGCATGGGTTCGTTCTACCAAGAATTGTCTCATTTGCTTGATTCTTGTGGTGTTCTAATTTAACCCCTCAAAAGCATCTTCCCTGGGGAATTGCATCATATCTCAGAGTCGAAGCAAGCTCCTTGGTATGGCTACCGCTACGGTAAATCCACGAGTTTACCTTGCCCCGGTGTCCTAGCTCCAAACTCGGTGAGTTAGGAAGGCACTTCATTTAGGTCAGTAGCCTAGGGACTTCGAAACATGCATGAGCTCTTACCCAGAAACCCGACTAAGAGTAGGGATAACTTGCCCAAGAATCATTTGAAGGTTCAGTTGACCTGGGTCTGGGAACCCTGTGCAAGAAAGAGTTAGTTTTCGAAAGCCTCGGAGCCATGGAAGCTCGAAGCTCTGAGAGGTTGATTTTCATTGCTTGGTTCAGAAAGGATAACAGATAGAGTTATCGAAAGGGAGTACCCCTTTCGTTTGGTAGAACTATAGTTCTATGAATGAGGTAGAACTATAATTTCCACCAAATTTCCTACTGAATTTGGCAAATAATTTTAACGATAAATTTGGGGAGAAATTCTTTTAAAAACAATTATCTACTAATTAATTTACTCCTTTTTATATAACTATTAAAAAATACTTTATATACATAATTTTTTTAATTATTAAATATCTTTAAATGTCCAATAATTTTGGTACGATGGTTAAAAACTCTAATATTCAATTATTTATATTATTTATCGACCACGTAATAATTCATTTCAATTATTTGGTCAACAAATAATAATCAAGTCAACGACTTCTTTGCCATATATTAAAAAATTAACGTTGTTTTTACACTGAAGGCGTTCTTTTAGGGGGAGTTCACTCTTGCATTTTCGTCGTCTGTCCATAGCCTATGGACACATGACACATCGCTGCCAAAACTCACTGCCAAAGTCGCCACCATTACTATTAGTCATCGGGATCCCAACGGGGTCATTGGTCCATATTGTTTGTCCTTTTCCTGACACTACTTTCCTCGGGGCCACCTCAAACCAAAGGTGTACACACTGCAATTGCAATTGAAGACGGTTCGTCTCAGCCTTTATTAATGGATAGGTTTTCCAGGTTCAACTGTGACTCGTCGATCAATCCGTGTTGAAGAGTTTAACAATCTCTGAGACAGAGAAACTGAGAGAGATTCCATGGCGATGATCAAAGTGCATGGTTATCACGCCTCCACGACCACTGTTATGGTGCTCTACTGTTTGAATGAGAAAGAGGTTGAATACGAGCTCATTCTTGTCGATCTCCCTACGAGTGCTCATAAGAAACCCGAATATCTGGCTCTCAATGTAAGAAAACATCTCTTCATTTTCATGTATTCTCTCTGATTTAAAGCAACATATCAAGTATTTTGTTCATAAAACTCTTTTTAATTTTGATTTTGTTCTGATACAACCATTTGGGGTAGTACCCACTATCCAAGATGGGGATCTCACCTTATACGGTAATTTCCTACCCACCCGTAGAGTTCATCTGTGCTAAGTTTAATTTAAGATTTTAGTTTATTTTGATAGTTTATCTCCATACTTGATAGGTAGATCTTATAAAAATATGTATTTCCTTGGTCATGAGTAATAGAGTCAATTTTGATAGTTTATCTCCATCCCTGATAGGTAGATCTTATAAAAAGATGTATTTCCTTGGTCATGAGTAATAGAGTCAAGAGCCAAAAAGTTCCAGGGGCAGGGCACCGATCTCCTGGGAAGCACGTTGTCTGAGGAAGCCTTGGTTTATCAGTGGTGTGAGGTGGAAGGACAGTCGTTCAATCCCCCTTCTTTGAGCATAGTTTCTCAAATCCTCGTCGTCCCAATGAGGGGAGGCAACACAGAGGAAGTCGCAGCGAAGATGAATGTAGAGAAGCTGGAAAAAGTGTTGGATATTTACGAGGAGAGGTTATCAAAGAGAAGGTACTTGGCCAATGATTTCTTCAGCTTGGCCAACCTCCAACATTTGTCGTGTACCCACTACCTCGTCAACGCTTGCGGAAAGGGTGATCTCATATCTTCCAGGAAACATGTAAATGCATGGTGGGAAGATATCTCCAGAGGGTTGGGCTGAAGAAGCAACCGCTGAACCTTAAAACCCTATGTAATGTTCTTGACATGGATAGTCTAGGAAACATTGCTAATTTGTGTGTAGGATCAATGGTTTACAACATATAAATGATCATACAAATAATAAATGCAACAAAGGACTGCAAAGTTTGTATTATGATATATCTGTGGATTACAAAATGGCTGAATGCGGCTGAATAAACTGACAATACTTGACTAGATCAACAGACAAAGGATCTTAGCTGGAATACAAATAAGCAACTAAAAGATAATACCCAGAATATGGGAGCACAGAATCAATGGATGCATTGGGACTATGGCAGCTCTAACGGTAACTGTTGGAAGTCTGGAAAGTTCGCCCTAGGAGCTATACTTCTCGGAATGGCCTGGAAACTGTCCCCAATGATGCACCCTGCTCTAGTCCTCAGTACTGGTATCTATCAGACCCCTCTGCTGATGAATCTGGACCCCGGATGGATACCCCTGGGGGAATGCGCTCCTCTTCTTCTGGCAAAATGCATCCTAGTGATTCCACTGTCGGAATCGGACGAGATATGTCTCAAAAATAACTTAGGAAACACTGCTAATGTGTGTTTAGGATCAATGGTTTACAACATATAAATGATCATACAAATAATAAATGCGACAAAGGATTGCAAAGTTTGTATTATGGTATCTCTGTGGATTACAAAATGGCCGAATGCGGTTGAATAAACTGACAATACTTGATTAGATCAACAGACAAAGGATCTTAGCTGGAATATAAATAAGAAACTAAAACATAATACCTGGAATATGGGAGCACTGCGAAATCAATGGATGCGTTGGGGCTATGGCAGCTTTGACGGTAACTGCTGGAAGTCTGGAAAGTTTGCCCTGGGAGCTATACTTCTTGGAATGGCCTGGAAATTGTCCCCAATGATGAGCCCTGCTCTAGTCCTCAGTACTGGTATCTGTCGGACTCCTCTACTAATGAATCTAGACCTCGGATGGATACCCCTGGGGGAATGCGCCCCTCTTCTTCTGGAAAAATGCGTCCTAGTGATTCCACCATCGGAATCGGACAAGATATGTCTCAAAATGACCGCCTTGGTCTACTGGGAAATGGGTCGGAAGGGTTTCCCTGAATCTGGTCTGATGCTCACTCTGGAATCCTAAATGTGCTCGCCAAAAGTGTTGCACGTCCAAGTCTGGAAAATGTGTCCCAGTTGATTCCTCCGTCGGAATTTGATGAGGAACCAGGAAAAAGATGTGCCTTGCCCTCCTCTCAAATGGGTCGAAGGGAAATATTAGAATTCTCCATGGATGGGATAAGTCGACTAAAATCCCTCTCATAAGCTGTGCCCTCACTCTGGATGAATACACCCTTGCTGTTGAACATTGTGTAACTGCTGCTGAAGAATGATGGAAGACCTGAATGATCTTCCTGGTGACTAGGGTGTGTCTCTCAACATCGAAATCAGCCATTGGTGTCTTCCTCTTGGAATCCACTGAACTATCTCTCCTGAGATGTGCCTCTTCTCCTTAATGACAAGTCATAATCTGCATAATGATGAGTTAGGTCGCTGACCCTTCTCTTATAGCTTTTCTAAACCCTAATTCACTGCTGAAACCCTAATTTGTTGTTGACCTTTTCCCTCCAAGTGACTTTTACTTTATTTTATTATTCCTTGATTAAATCACTTAATTAATTAATTAATTAACCATTTTACCTCTAAAAAGTGATTTATCCATCCTTATGGCTTCTCCGGCCACTGAAAGTTACTTCTCATCATCTTATCCTATAGTGCTCTTGTTCCCGATTCCAATGAGCTATTACACTAAAAGGTTTCTCCAAGTAATATGCCCATTATGACCTTCTTAGTGAATTTAATTAAGATATGACCCATAATAACTCAAAATTACGAAAATCGTCGAAATGCAACGTAACCAAAGCCAAGCTGTGTGGAATGGATCTTGATGATGAATGATGCAATTTGGGCCTAATAAAACCCCTCAATATCTCTCGAACTCTCTGTCACCCCTATTTGGCTACTCTGGTGGGCATAACACTCTATAAAATTATAATGTCCCAAAATGGGGACATTACACCCTACGGGATGCTAAGGCTTGGATGCTGACGCACTCGTGTGGAAGTTTGGTCTGCGGGGAGGTTTGGGGTTCGAGTCTAAGGAGGGAGATTATGTGCCTTTTAAGAATACTTGGACGCCCAGTATTTTGGAGATATTGGAATTGGAACTCTATCTCAGACTTTTATTGCATATTTGATACCAGCAGCTCAAATCTTTGGGTGCCATCTTCTAAATGTTACTTCATGGTAAAAATTCCATTTAGTATTGCATAGTGCCATTGTTTGGTTGGCTAGGGTTTATATCTAGTGATTTCATCAGTTTAGAAGCAGTTCGGTGGGTGAGCCTAGAATGTCAGATTTTTTTTACTTTGCATCATTTTGGTAGCTTTGAAACAGAGCAAGATAGTAATGAATATCAACTTCTAGCATAAGAACAAATCACAAACGTACTTGAATACGACATTACCAAATGCATGTTCCAAAAATGAATGCACATTAAGATTAGCATCAACAACCTGAAAAATAGACAATTCTCCCTATTTATCTATTCCCATTCTCCTAAGAGAATCAAAGATATATTAACAAAGAAATAAATTACAATAGAATTTAGTAAACCATATTTAGTATTTCTCGAAGCATGGTTACTAAAACAAATCTTTATCCTAGGTCTAAAATCCAAGAAAATCCGTGCTTCCCTTATCATTCTGCCTACCCAGTGCAACCGCAAGGCGCTCTATCCTTCTTCCACTCTGATTCACACACATAAAAAAACTCACAACCACATCTGAAACAACACCCACAATAATATGTTTCAGCTCTGCTTCAAATACATAAACAACTCCCCTTTATTTTCATGTACAATGAACAACAAATTGCAATGACAACTTTGCTAAAATCGAGAAAAGAAATTAGAAAAGTGGTGTTCAAACATCAGATTCTCCTATGCTAAATACAATGTCACATAATTCGCAATCAACATGTGTTTATAGAAATAAATATATTCACAATCATTAAAGAATTACTTCTTTATAGAAATAAATATATTCGCAATCAACATCCCGTTTCTTGGATTTCTGCAAGATTTTCTCTTCTAATTCATTAAGCCTTGATTTGATGTTGCACTTTCGGCTTTCCCTGCGACAACCTTGGATAGAATTCACCAAGTGTGTATAACTCTCAAACTCTGGAAATGAAGAATAATTTAAAAGAGAAACAAATTCTTCATTGTTGAGCCTAGTGAAATCAAGATCATAGTCTTTGGACATTTTCTTCATCTCAATCCCAAGTGCACTGGCATTAACCTTTTTTAATTGATTACTAAAATACTTTCTTGACCATTTATACTTAGCAGTGAGAAAAACACATCTATGAAATCCTTCAGCAACGAAAAATGTATGTTTGAGTATTGCTAGACCTTCGGGAGGGGTCGTACTGATATACCTTGAACCCAAAAGAAACCATGACATCATTTTCATAATTTTGGACATGATTTATCTTAAGCCTCTGAGTTTGCCTTAGTCTACGAGAAGTGGTGGCCACATAAGCAAACAAAGCTTCTAGAATGTTATGCTCTTCAATGCACAGAAAAATATCATCACACAAATCCACTACATACCGTATGAAAGTGCAAGAAACATGTTTCCTTCATGCATCTTTGAGATGGGTACCTTGATGCCAATAGAAAAAAATTATGAAATGCTTCAAAAGACCAACGTACAAACCTGGTTCAAACATGTCTTCCTCCATTTCCATATGAATGGAATGATCTACAACCCCCATCTCTTTCAATATTCTACCCATCAATCGCTTGCCCTCGTAGAAGCCAATTGTACGTAATGATAATTGATTCAAGGAGTTAAAACTGATTTTGATATCAGGACACTGGTTTTATGCAGTATTAGATACAATTCGATTGCAAAGACAAATATTTTTCTCTTCGGGAAGATGGACCTTCTCTACAAAGTTCAATTTCTGCTTGTCAAATACAGTTTTCATAACTTGAAAGAGAGGGTATCATAAAAAAGGTAATATCCTAAAACTGTTAGGATGAAAGAATTTAGTTTTAAATCACGTTAGAGCAAACGAGCATGGGTTTGTCATTTTTTATTTTCATCTTTCATTTATTCAAGCACTGTTGTTCACTTATTTGGGCCTTTAGATAGAGCATAACATCAACCCTTAGTTACCCAAAGCATAACATCAACCCAAAGTATTTGTTTTGGGTTATTTGAAGATTCGTGGTATTTGTTTTAGATCATTTGAAGATTCATTGTTTTTTTGGAACTAATGCGTTATTTGCGTTCCTTGATGCCTGGAACTTTTAAGTTATTTTTAGATTCATGGCTGTGGTACCGATCCTTTCAAATGGCGATAATTTTGTGGCACACCTTAATTTAAAGGAAAATCATACTCACTTCATTGAGTTCATTTTGTGGCTCACATTAATTAAAAAACTGGACAATTTCTAATAAGTTATATTTTGATGATAAACGTAATCGAGTTATAGTTTCTACAAATGATCTCTTAATAAATGTAATTTGCGACTTGAGATCTATGTTTCTTTGTCTCATAGAATGTGTCTCATACTACTGTTTGATTGAGTTCATTTTGTGGATCACATTAATTCTAAAATTAGATACTCATACCAACTTATTGGGTTATAATTTTTATAAATTATCTTTTAATGGTACATATGTAAAATTTGATTCAGATATTCATTTAATATAATTTAATTTTTTTATTGTGTAGGATGTGTAGTGATGCTTATTTGATTTAGTTATCTTATTGTGTAGGACGTGTGTCAAATGTTAAGGAATACAGTCCATTGTTTGGAATCCTTTTTAATATACAAAAAATTTTACTATATTTATTACCTTATTTGACCGAAGTGAGTTGTTGGCATGCCATGGTGTGTGTTTGATAGATCAATATAGAGGGTTGATCTATGTTCTCCGAGGGAAATTGATTTAGCGTGATCAGTAAATTTGTTGATTGAATGGGAACATTCACAATAGTAGGGATGTTCAATATTTGACTGCATTGGATCATCAAGATTTGGCCGAATCTCATCAATGGTCTCCAACTTTGGCTTCCAAGATTTACAACCACTTAAAAAACTTCTATAAATTTGATGGTAGAAGGTGTTGTTGCAGCCATGGTTTGACTCGGTGTTGAGAGCGAGAAGGAGAAGGAGATGGGTGAGTTAATGAAGAGTGGATCCATCTCGGAGGGAATGTAGTTGTTACTGTAAGTGCTGCAAAAGATAAGTATAATAGTAAAAATTGTGTTAATAAGAATCCTGTGAGGTCTAATGGTTCGTTGAGAAACTATTTTTGTGAGAAGGGGAACTTCACTTCCCAATTAAGAATGGCGTTGGCATATGAAGAGCATTATAACCAGGAAAAGAGTTTACCTTCTTGGATTAAGACTATTAATGGAGGTGCTAAGCGGGCAGTTGCAGAGTTTATACCTTGGCTGGATCTCTCCTCTGTTGGCATTAGCTTTAATTCCATTATTTTATTCCCCAACCACTCCGGTTTTGGATCCCCAATAACAGTCATTCCGAGATCCAAGCACAGGACGTCGTCAGATGACCAGACTAGTTGTTTTGGGTTTGTGACGAGTTTCAGGTGTGCAATTGTAATGGGTAGAATTATTAGTTGTGTTCTCATTTTCAGCTAATTCTTGTGGTCATGTAAGCCTGTGAGGTTAATGGTAATTTCGTTTATTTTAAAATCTAGGCCTATTGCATCCACAATTCTGAGCAAGCAATCATGTGCACAATTGACCATTTTTTATGGTGGAGTGGTGAAGGTCTATGATGATATTCCTGTAGATTAGGTATGGCTATGGGGTTTCACACGGTTATGGGGTATAGAGGGACTTTAGATATTGGCAGGAATTACATTAGAATATGATGTCAACTGTTTAATTATACAAGTCCAAGCCATAATGTTAATTGGCAGTAGTGAAAACTATTCTGGTTATCCACATACTAAAGTCCAAAACAACACCTGTGGATCGCTGAGTAAGCTGAAAATATCTCTTTATGTGATGATGTTATCAAACAAATCAGGGATACATCACCAACCTAAAAACTTCATTAAAATTTCACCTATACAAACTCAATTATTACATGTAAAATTGATACTTTCCATATCATAATCTACCTATCTCGTTGTTGAAGAAGTGGAAGGATTCCTATCAAAATATACTCTTACATCTCTTCTTCCACTAGCCTTTT
>JASDQU010014774.1:35754-48570 GCA_032191745.1 Picea mariana | reverse complement strand
TTTATAAGTGTCAAATTTTTGGTTATGTGTATCAAGTATTATCAAAGTTCCTAGCCCAAGTTAGTCAATCTCAAAGTTCTAGTTCTATTTGTGTATTCATTGAGCCATAGCTAGCTAAAACCCTAACTTGAAAATGGTTGGCAGCCTGCAACTAACTTAAAACCCTAACTTGAGCCTGAGCTCAGTGACTAAAAGATTAGAGCCATTGTCCAATTGAGATTTTCATCCATCATCCTTATTCTCGAAATAAACAATACATATGAAGCAATGGCCATGAAACAAATTACATTCTAAAATTGGTTACAAGATTTAAAATGTTGATGCATACATAATAAGAATAGGATCAACTTCGCTCAACTTTGAATTCCTGCCAGTGCCATGAAAATATACATACATACTAATACGTTTAGTAAAATGCCCTCAAGAATTGAAATGAATAGGCACTAATCATGATTGCAATATTACTCTGGCATTTTATTTTATTTAACTTTTGGTGATGCGACAGTGTTGCACCCTCCCTGCTGCCTACTTATTTAATAGTAGTTATTGGACACTATTTCTTAATGTGGTTTGACTCATCATTATTATTCAAAAAAAGTTATTTCATTTGAAATAACCTATTAATAATGGGTAAAGGATACACTTTCACTCTAATGAGATGCTTAGAAACTATTATTCAAAAAAATTGATGTCATTTAAAATAACCTACTAATAGTGGGTAAGGTACCCTTTTGATCCTAATGAGATGCCTAGAAGATGAGTTCTTAACTAATTAGAAGCAGTTTTAGATCTTAGGTCATACTCCAAGATCAAAAGCACTTTCAGCATAAATAATATTAAAATAACACTATTTTCCCTTGTAATCATGATAAAAGCTATCTATAATGAAATCATGTGCTTTTTAGTAACACTTAACTTTAATATCACACATTGAAACCATCACCATCATCAGTATTTTTATCTACAACTATGACCATGACCAGTAGAAGACTTTGGCCTGTAGAAGATTTGGAAATAACACTCATAAAGCAAAGTTGGAAGCTAAGAAGATCCAGGCTGGAGCTTTGGAATTTGGGTGTCCATTTACTCCTTCAACTAACACTGTCCATGTGTCATCAACCTTCATGCCACTGCTCTGCCCCTACCTAGTTCCTTGAAAGCTGAAGCCATGAATTATAGTTATTAACCTAGACTGTATATACTTATAAGAGTTTAGGTGATGAATGATTGGATCTGCAAATTTGAATGGCTAAATTTGTAGAATCCTAACCTCAAAAGTTTTTCAATTTATGCATTCAGAAATACAATTTAAACAAAAGAAAATAACAATTTTGTCCAACTTTACACGACCCTATAAAAAATCCAAAAAATAGAATATTTAACCAATACTATACTTATAAACCTCTGACGTGTATAATTCAAGTGTATAATCCAAGTTTGTATAATTCAAGTGTCCAGGTTTTACCTCTCCTACCAAAAAACTCAAAAAATAGATTTTTTAACCAACTATCTCATCAATGATTAATTTACTAAATTTTTATAATAGTAAAAACTTATAACATTTAAAATCCTAGCATATCTTCAAAGTAATAATAAACGTGGATAAAAATCACCATCCATTAATCCTCTAATTAACAATCATAGTAAAATTATTGAATAGTGAAGATTTAAAAAAAAATAAAATTATTAAATATATCTCCACCATTCAATTTTACCCCTCCACATTGCATCTATTCACATAGTTAACAATTTAATTTTAAAAACTTACATATAATATGAAAATTTGATAATAGACATAGGTATTTATTTCAAGTAATAATTCCCCTATTAATAAAATACCGGAGAAAATAAATCTAACACTAAACAAATGTAAACAAATGTAGCAATGTCTTCTCTTGATCTCTACATCACAATATTTTTATATAAATTATAATATTTAGATGGATGATAGATAATATCCACTATAGACAAAATTCTAATGAGGCAATAAGATATGGACTATTTTATTTAATTTCATTTATTTATTTTATTGAATAGAATAGAATAATTTCAATTTTTGTATCGTTTTAGTTTATTAAAATTATTTTATTTTATAATTAAAATATTAAATATTAAATTGATTTAATATTTTATTTTAAATTTAATATTAATGATGATAATGATTAAGGGATGTTAAGAAAAATAAGAGATTATTTAAATTTTTAAAAATATTATTTAAATATTTGAAAAATATTAAGAAAAGTATTACAAGATCATTAAAGTTTTGATTTGATGATATAGAAGATTAGGAAGGTTAGTATTGTGACAAATATTTTGAAATTGAAATCTATTTAAATGTATGGAATAATATTTTATTTAAATTTTAAGTTTTGATGATATAGAAGATTAGGAAGGAGTATTGTGACAAATATTTTGAAATTGAAATCTATTTAAATATATGGAATAATATTTTATTTAAATTTTTTTCTATGATATAAGTCATGTGATAATTATTTCTATCACATCATTGTTATGATTCACATTGTGTATTTATTTTTTATTTTACAAACATCTTGTTCATATGTTCCCTTCTTTTAAATTAATATAAATTCATCTTACTTTTAGTTATATATATTAAAATCTCTCACCTTTATTATTATTTTTTTTTTATCTTTTTTTTTTCATATTTAATAAATATGAAAAAATGAATTTAACTCCATATAATATAATAATATACCATAACAAAAAATAATTTCATATTAAAATAAATATATGCAAATTGATATAGCCTGAGTGGGTTTAATGATTAAGAACATGTGTTTTCTCTTTGGAGATCATAGGTTCAAATCTAGAGGAAGGAGAATAGAGTATGTATACCTTTGTAGGAGTACCTTGTCCTTATTATTTTTTGAAGTGTAGAGGTGTGTTAATAAAATTGATAATGTCAGAAGATGTGTATACAAGATCAAAGTCATCCACGACTTGCACTTGATCTCATCCCCACCTACTTGGAGGGTTTTGAACTCATGTCTCCACTTGATTTCATAATTTCAAAATAAATTTTAGATAAATTACTTATTATTTACATGCAATTTGGATGCATGTGTTACCAATTGATACTAGTAGTTGATTTTTAAGTTTTATGAACACTTGTAAGATTAGTGATAAAAAATTAACATAAAATTTGAATAAAACCCTAATTTTTGTTTTGATTTTAAGATTTCATTCCACATTAATAAGCTCACTACTAGTTGTCATGCTTATACCTTTAACACTCTTTGAGATTATACCTTTAACACTCTTTGAGATTGAGAAGATTTCTATATGGATACACTTAACATCGCCTCCATGAATGAAGAAGAGGTTAGGTATTTTAGATTATGGCCATAATATGATTGGTTTGCTTGTAGTTATTATCTATCTTCATTAAATTATATGTGTTTTCCCATATTGAAGGGGAATGAAGGGGAATGAATAGTAGCTTGGCTTTTTTCACAATGGTTTTTTTGTTAATAATTTTTTTTTAATAATTTATTTTGAGAAGAACGTGTATATAAATTTGTTTTTAAAAAAATTATTAAAATAAAATAAATAATTTAATTTGTTTTGGATTATTAAAATGTTTTACATATTGTGTCAATATAATAGAGTGAAATTGTTTAAAAAATTATTGTTTTTTTTTTAGGGCTGGTAGTTAATGATCTCCTGAGTAATGTGAAATGTCCTTAATAATAGGAACCCACCCCAACTGACCCTGGTTATAGCTGTTGGGTAATGAAAACCTTTTAATTGTGCTTTGTTTGATCCTTGGGCACACGTGCGCAGGCGTGTACATCTATACGCTCTGCAATTGTTTCCTACTTCATATATATGCTATCTTAATATATACACTATATATTCCTTCATATAATTGCTCTATCTAGTACATAAGATATAGGCTATCTAGTAACTAATCAATCAACTATAGTTTATCTATTCCTTCATATCTCCGCTATATAGTATCAAATCCTTTGCCTAAGCTAATCCCTTTGAATCATCACTAAATGAATGCATAAGAAAGTTGATCTCTTGTAATAGCATAAGATAAACTAATCTATGGCAAGCTTCTAAGATGATATTTGACAAGCTTCTGTTGTGATCTCTCTGCCTGTTTAAAGAATGGTTGTATTATCTCTTTCAAGGTAAAGCTGTGTATTTCCTAGCTCTAGATAAGTATTGTAAAAGCGGACCTCTGTTGAGCGTAGCGAGCTGCACACTAGGCTTTTTGAGTTCCTATTAATATCTAAACCATGGGTAAAACAAAGGTTATCTGTGTTTATGGGCAAGGTAAAGCAAAGGTAAAGAAAAGGCAGTAAAGGGTGATATTGTGGTAGGGGAGTGGGTTTGTGTTTTAGCTGTGATTAGTACAATGACCTTCCTTCTATGCCAGTGGAATGTGCTTTCCTTGCTTCTAGCTAGGATTCTTAAAGTGACTTTATGTCATTTCATTTGCTAAAGCACATCCCTTTGAGATCTCCCAAAAAGTGAAATCCCCTTCCTTTCCTTATAGTAGCAGCCTTACCTTTCGGCGCGATATGGAGTTGAGGACGACTAGGATGAATACCCTAATGGTAAGGTTTAAGTTCATGAGGAATAAGGTTTGATGAGGTAGTGGGAATAAATAATCTCCTTGGTTTCCTCTCTATTAGAGTAAGGCACCTAATAGAGGAAGTCAGTGGTAATAAAGAATCTAATTATCAAATGAGATATACATGATTACATATCTCTATTAGATTACTGAATACATTATACAATACATTGGATCATTATATAGAGCTTTATGAGATCTAACTTATTCTAATAATAGCAATAGAGGTTGAGCAAATATCTCAACCACACACCAAACTAGGAGACTTGGTTGGAGAGAATCTTTCTCACAACCAACTATCTAACAACCTCCTTGACCTATTCTCTCAGGTCATCTAACTATAACTACCTCCTCAGTAGGTCATTAACCCAATAATACAACAAGTATGAATTACATATTCTAACACACCCCCTTAATGAATACTTGTTGATTGAGTCATTTCTTCTTGTGCTTGGTCATACTGATTTCTTCTTGCTTTACTGTGGGCTTCATCCTTGAACTTTCTTTGCTTCCTCTTGTACCTTGTACCTACATATAATTATTGATGTCCATATAAAACACAATCCATCTACCATAATACATGGGTCATCTGCCGCTGTAACCGCTAGTTCTCTAGGAATTGTTTTCAACTACATAGTTCATCAATGTTAAGTTCTCCCTTAAACATAACTTGGTCCCTCATACTCTGAGACTCACAACTTGGTCTCATACTTTCAGATTCTTCCATTTGACATCCCCACCTTGAATCGAAGTCTCTCACTTCTTCGATTCATTATCAAGTTTAGGTTACGGGTACACTTGTCACCCTCGTACCTCTCACAGTGGTTAAGTCCACAACTTGATACAACATCCTCTCTGCCTATGAGAGAGTATCAAATCCTGTGATCACAAGCGCTTCTGCACTACAACAAATATGCATGTTTATGCCTTACTAACAGGGCTTACAACAAACCCGGGGAAATTATCTTGCGTGTGGCTAAGCATTACAACTTGGACCATAACCTGGGGTGTTGAGTACAACCAATCATGCACCCCCTACAACAATTCAATCAGGTACATAAAATATCAACAATACTCTCACCAATCATATGCCCAATATTACAAGCCCATTGCATATGCCCATTTACATCTCATCATCATTCTTGACCAATACACACAACCACTTCACACAACTTGAATAACTATCATCACACCTTCAAACAAGAAATATAAGCACAACTCAATCTCACTTTTGTGACTTAATTTAGAGGATGTGTGAGTCCGAAGAAATGAGAACGTACACCTCACTTCATTTCGCTATAACACCTCCATGTAATGGCGCTACTCAGCAATTGCAGCTCCTCTCCAAAACTCAAAAAAAGAGTCCTCTGCAATATCATGGACAACAATTTGTCACACGCCTTTCAACCTTGCCCTCTCCTCGAGTTTCCTCTTCCTTCGTGACTTGCCTCTCACTTCTAGCTGGAAGTGATATCTCTATCTTTGGCGACTACAAACACACATTTTATACGTGTCACTGTTTCCACAACGACAACCTCAACAAACCAGCACTCGGCTCCATAGGAGCATTCTCCTTCTGGGATATCGCTTACATAAAGCCAAAACACCGTGGCTCATTTACTGCTCCAGATATCCGTGGTTTAGATTTAGATAACATTCACCCCACGCATCGATAAGAGTCTGAGTGGCGCTCTGGCTCCAAAGATCGAGCCAAATCTTGCAGGAGACAACAATGATTTAATTGTCGGACGATGAGAAGCAACATATCCTCCAACATATCTCTCAAATGGAAGCCCCTTTGAGCTACTTGACAGATCCTCTGACAACGGTAGAAATAGATCTCTTTGCAAAATGATGGCTTCTATCCATCCAACAATTTCGGATCCATCTTTTCTGTCAACATCTTTAATACATAGTTCAAAATATCTCTCACAATGCAGCAATAATCTCTCCTTCAACAATCAATCAACAATACATCAATGAGTCCTTTAACTAGACTCCTCCAACAACACGACCTCTCAGGTGCTCTGGTTTCCAACGGACCTGCAGCTCCAAACAAGAACTTCTAGACGGTTTCTACAGCAACGAAAAAACAATGGCTTTCTTCCACTGACCAGGTGCTTTCTCCAAGATGGCTTCGATCAGGTATTGTGCTATTTGAATAACCAGATAGTGTTTTACGCTGTCGCGGAAGCTTTCAAGACCTCGCCAATATCATCGCAGAGCTGTCATTTGACAATGACGATGCATAATTCACAAAACTAGCCACTAAGGAATCAACCTCCTTCTGTGGACCATCAATCAGTGATGGGAAGTCAAGTCTGGTTTACTCACCCAAGAAGTGGTTTACTCACACACACTCAATGCAATCAATGATTGATGGCTCTCAGCTCGGTGGCTTCACCTCTCAGCTCCAACAACGGTTCCAAATTAACCATCTCACAGAGACAACAACTCCCTTGGCAGCAAACACAGTGACCACACTACACAGTGGCAACTTTCTTTTACGCCTCACGGAGACACCTACAACAACAACAAATTCACACACAACACAGGATCCACACATATTTTCTTTCTTTATATTGCCTCTTAATCTCGGTCATCACAGACTTCCAACAGAACCTCCTCGTTCCTTCATTCACGGGCTAATGATGAAACATTGCAACTAAGAACAAATACAAATGGTCAGACCTCCACTAAGCTCCAGAGGCAAAACACTCAAGAAATCGGTGCATAGACGGGCTGTCACACAGGCTCCTACAAATAAATGTGAGCAACACCCAACTCTGATCCAAACCGGCAAGCAACAACAGTTGCGAACAAAACACACAACAACAATTTTTCCTTGTGGCCACTCCTCAAATTGCAACTGGTTAAATGTGAATAAGACAACTCTCATTCAACACATGGAGGGTTTCTCCATGCAGATAACAGAGAGACTCCAACAACATGCATCTCCAGCTCCAGCTCACAAGCGAATACACCAACGAATAAAAAAGGATTCTCATGCACTCAGCAGCGAGGAAGACAGGTCGTGAATGTAATAGCAAGTGCGAACCAACAAGAACACACTAGATAGTGAACACGCATATAGTCTGATCAAAAGAGGGATCTCACGACCAGATCATGTGAGGAGGGATATCACGCCTTCACATGGGTTCTCACACGGATAACACTCAACAAATAATAGGGAATGTGAAATACAACAACTTCAGCTGACAAATGCACTCAACAATGAGAAAATGTAGCACTTTTAACAATGTTAGATGTGGATTCCAAGAGCAATTCTCTCCAGGGAACAACGAACCTCTACAACTTGCACACACACAAAAATCTCACGATGGAAATTAATATCTGCTGCAGATAGCAGTAATACTCCCAGATCGCGTGCAACACACAAATACTCTACTCTTCACAGGAATATTCAAATCGGTGCAATGACCTTCACGTGGGCTTGGTGGCACGCTGCGACAGCTCTCCTTTGGCAGACAGCTACACACAAATTGTATGACAGCTCCTTTACGCGGCCCAGACCAACGAACTGCTAATTTAGATAACTACAAATAACTTGTGTAGGATTCCCATGGCTGTATATACCACAATGAACACACTCAGATCACACGCACACAATAAAAAATAGTCTCACAGTGAGTGACAGGAGCGACAGGTTTCTCTTCCTCCTAGGTCAACTTCTTCACCAACAAATACACAGTCTTCTCAATAAAAACGACACTACTTCCTGGCAACAACTCATCAAACAGTGGCAACGATTTGATGCTACAATCCGTCCCTTGATCAACAAATCAATACACACATTTGCTCAAAAAATATTCACTCAGAAATCAGATTATTCCTCTACTCTCCACATGATCCTGGGCACTCCCATGAGGGAGTTACACCCAAACCTGAAGCTCTGATACCAAATTAACAAATGAGATAGACATTATTACATATCTCTATTAGATTACTGAATACATTATACAATACATTGGCTCATTATATAGAGCTTTATCAGATCTAACTTATTCTAATAATAGCAATAAAAGTTGAGCAAATATCTCAACCACACACCAAACTAGGAGACTTGGTTGGAGAGAATCTTTCTCACAACCAACTATCTAACAACCTCCTTGACCTATTCTCTCAGGTCATCTAACTATAACTATAACTACCTCCTCAACAAGTCATTAACCCAATCACACAACCACACAACAAGTATGACTTACATATTCTAACAAATCGGCTTGGTTGCATTTTGAAGAAGGATTCTCTACCTTATAATAAGTATTCTCTACCTTCTAAAGTAAAGGCCCAATATAAAGGCTAATCTCACTTAGTGAATCTCCTTAGTGACTGAGGCTAATCTCCCTTATAATAAAGTAAGGTTCCAATAAAGGAATGTAACAATAGATTTTGCACTAGGGTTGATGAGAGCTACGATGAGACACACAAGGCAGTGTAGGTTCATTAGGAAAAGTTTCATATAAATAAGAAATCTCATTATGCCTTAAAGAATAAAAAGAAAAGCCCGTCTCTGGGGAAGGTGTTTATTGGTGGCTAGTTGTAATGGGCTAAGCTTTGTGATTTGGTATTCTTTATAAAGAGACACGTCAGAAGTGTGTGGTAGAGGATGGATTCCTCATTGGGGTGCTGAAAGTGGAAATTCTTAGGAAAGAGAAATGCCATTTGGATTAACACCCTTACCTTATAGCTAGGAATCATTTCGTTTTAGATTGCAATAATTTCAAACAAATGATTATAGCTTACCTTACCTTAATGTTTAATTTTATGTGGCCAATAATTTCATTTCGTTTTAGATTGCAATAATTTGTTGATTTATGTGTTTTCTAAAAAAAATATAGTACTTGAATAACTATGAGGAGCATGCATCACTTTGATTAATAATGAGATTAACGTTTAAATTAAGTAAGAATTGGTTGATTGAAGTTTGTTGTTAATATTGATGTAACTTTTAAAGAAGGAAGAAGAGAAATTGTTAACTTACCTGCATTAATTTTTGTGTTATTTATTATTATTTTGTGTGTAATATGTGCTAATTTTTTCAATAGTGCTTTTGACATGGAGTGAATCTACTTTTCTTTCTTCTTCCAATTGATATTAGAGTAAGTTGGGAGATCTAGACCTTGGTTACTAATTGCAAGTTTACAATATCCAAATATTAAGAGAAGAGTCAATGACATCAACAAATACTTAATACTTCATGTTGGTATTTTTTATATTGCAACTTTGTTAAAACATTAAAACCCTAAATACACTAAGATAAACACATAAACCATAATTAGACAACTACATAACACTAAATAAACACCAAAATGATTAAGAATGAGTTTGTATCTACTTTTATTCTCTTAAGAAGACCCTACTACATATGCTTCCATTGTCCAAGGTGAGTAAGGGAGTAGAAATACCTTCACTCCTTTGACTCTTTTAAGCACCCACAACTCTATAATGAATGAGAGATGGTTCTAAATTAATACACAATATGTGATCTCTAATAACCTTAAAAAACCATAATATATAGCACCTAATGGAAGTGGGTAATACATGCTCCACTTTCTTCATTTACATTAAAAACCTCACTAATATTTAAAAACACCTATCTTGCCATTATTAACATAACAACCATTATCCCACTAACTAGTAATTAATGACCATTACAATGAGAAGATATCAAAAATGTGTTCACACACAAATAGGGTCCAACACTTCACTATTAATTTCTCTATTTAACATAGAACACTTTGAATATTAGACAATAAAAGTGCAAATATCATATGGTCTTTAAAGATGCATAGATTATAGTTCAAGCGAGGTATGACGAGCCCTAAGATTGGAATGCATTAACAACATAAGCGTGAAAGGGGAATTCACCTAATTATTCAAGAGGAAGAGGAAAAGGATGATGAGAAAGAGGTCATGGATGTGGTGAGTATGTAAGAGACATATTGAATGCCATTACTGCCAAAGGTTTGATCATTTTGAATGGGAATGTAGGCTTACACAAGGACACATAAAAAAATAAGGTAAAGTTCAATCAAGATGAAGGAAAGCATTCCAATGTATCCAATATGTTTTTTTATACAACATATGGTAGATAAGTTCTAGGATTATGTTTGGTTAATTGCTTTTGGTTGCTATGGACAACAAGGATTTTTGGGGAAAATTTGATGAAGCAATAAAAACTAAAGTGAAGCTTGGAGATGATAAGGTTGTAGAGTTTGTTAGGAAAGGGAAGTTGGCTATATACACCAAGTGAGGTGTGTATATTCAAGACACATTTTTTTTTTTTGGACTTAAGAATAATGTTTCAAGTGTAGGTTAGTGGATTGAGAAAAAACAAGAAGTATTATTTATCATGGATCTTGCAATTTTTTCTATAAGAATGAGGGTGGAGACTTAGTCACAGTGGTTACCATGACAGCAAATAGAGATTTTTTTTCTTTATAAAAATGAATCCAATAGGTTAAATTGATCCAGGTGGATATCGATGGCCACCCACCTTTTCCAACTGGCTCAAAATAGTTCTCTGGCAATTTTGGCAATTTACTATTTTTAGCAATTTTAACTTATGGGGCCATTTTGAGGGCCTAAATGAAGGTTTTTCGGGATCAAGCTTCTCAATGATGCTGATGGAATGATTGAGCCCCCAAAATGAATCTCCTCAATGATACCTTTCCAACAGGCTATCATACGCCTAAAACATAGATCATATACAAAAGTTACGACCCCAAGAAGTTGATGTACTAACTTACCTAGACAGGGTCCACATGACTTTTGGCGCTTCATCTCCTAGGGTTAGGTTTTTGGCATTCCTGTTTATTGTATAAAGGCCTTCAGAGCCTCATTGTAATCATCTTATTGCGAATGAGCACAACCGTCACATCTCTTCTCAGAGATAAGTCGCCACCATTCCAACAAGCTTGTTTTCGCTGCATTTTACAGTTTCGGCTTATTTCCTTATTGAATAGAAAACCAGTTTTACTGTATATCTGTTATTTTGTGTTAAGCACCTGTTAATAATATGTAGTCATTTCATTTTTCTCATAAAATCCAGATCAATGGTATCAGAGTAGTCTGATCCTTGTCGTCTTAATGCATGTCCCCAACGAGGTCAGAGTACAAAGAGTTCGGTCTTGAGCTTGTTTCTCTTGAGGACAAAAGCTCTTGCACGCCCAAGCGACCTCTCATGGCAGGAGAAAATAAATATGATGGGATAAGAGATCCTTTCAAACTATTGATTGAGGAAGCCCTCACGCAACAAAGGAAATAGATGATGGATAGTTTCGTGCAAATCCTTCGGTGGCTACCAACAAGCGACACATCTTCTTTGAGCGGAGGTGCCGCCCCCTTCAAGGTACAAATAAACTTCGATATTCCTATATTTGAAGGTTAGATAGACACAGATGCTGTAGACAAGTGGTTGAATCTACTAGAAGGGTATTTTCTGTCCATAACTATTCAAATAGAGAAAAGATTAATTTTGCGCTCCTCAAAGCCATTCCCCATGTCAAAGAATGGTGGGAAACTTTCTGTGAGAAAAAGGAAATAGAGGAACCCTCATTATTTACAGTCACGACCACCTGGGAATCCTTCAGGGATGCTATTAAGGAACAATACTACCCTGTCGAAAGTTATGACGACTTGTATACCAAATGGACCACACTGCGGCAAGAAAGAGACCAAGCAGTGCCAGATTTCACAANCATTTAGACCGAAATGGAATTTCTGGACATCTCATCCTTGGGCGCGGCCTACCAATATGCCGTAAAATCGAGCATAAGCTCAAATAAAAGACGTGGAAAATTGGGCCTGGAAACCCCTCACAACAAAAGCCAGGAAAGGGCGACCCCAACCCACAGAACAAAGGATAGAGAAAATATGGACAGTATCAGGACAACCAGCCCAAGCTGCAAGAAAAGAAGGACACTGGAAAGACAAAGAAAGATACAGAGAAGTGGTGCGACTTCCATAAGAGCCCTTGGCATAACACTACTGACTGCCACTCAAAGCAGTCGCTGGTGGCCGAAGTGAAAGCCTATGAATCAAATGCGGGTTCAGAATCTGAGCTAGAACCATAAAGGGGAAGACAGATCATTGACACGGAACCCAGTGCCACCGTTGCTACCACCAAGCTCCAGCCTGGTGAACCAGACGAGCCAGAAGGAGAATGCCTCTTTCATTCACAGATG
>JASDQU010014774.1:10048-24939 GCA_032191745.1 Picea mariana | reverse complement strand
GCTGACTGCTGCTCAAAGCAGCCACTAGTGGCCGAAGTGAAAGCCTCTGAATAATATGCAGGTTCAGACTCTGACCGAGAGCCAGAAAGGGGAAGATGGATCATTTACATGGAACCTAGTGCCACCGTTGCTACCACCAAGCTCCAGCCTGGTGAACCAGATGAGCCAAAAGAAGGAGAACGTCTCTTCCATTCAAAGATGTGGGTAAAAGGCACCCCACTGCACTTCATCGTTGATAGTGGTAGCCTGAAGAACCTCATCTTAGTAGAGGTCGTTAAGTGGCTGGCCCTGCCGACAATGCCGCACCCACAAACCTACACCATTGGATGTCTCCACCAAGGAAGCAATCTCTGCGTTAGCCAATAGTGTTGACTATTGTACGACATCAAGCCCTTCAAAGATGAGGTATTATGTGATGTTGTTCCTCTTGAAGTTTGTGATGTTCTTTTAGGCCAACCTTATTTATGGAAATTTCATGTTGTATATGAGTCTAGGCCTCATAGTTTTATTATTAGTTTGAACAAGAAATTGTACAAGATACCCAAGGCAGTCCCACCTAGTTTTATTTCCTTGATCTCTGCTAAGCAATGTAGGAAGGTCATCTCTCAGACGGGGAAGTTTTTCTTCTTCGTGATTCGCTCTCAGAATAAGAGAAAGATCACAACCACATCTAGGGTCTCTACGACTGACCTCTCCACATAGCAGAAGCAAGTAGATAAGGTCTGGAAGAATACTCAGATATCTTCTCCTCACCTACTGGGGTACCTCTGCACTGCTAGGTCAAGCACCCCATCGATTGGACCCCAGATGCATCACTACCCAATGGGCCAGTCTATCGCCTCTCTCGATTAGAGAATGAGGAGATCAAGCGACATATCCAAGAACCACTCCACAAGGGGCACATACATCCCATATCATCACCTTGCAGGAGCCCAATCATGCTGGTACAGAAGAAAGATGGAACCTGATGACTCTGCATTGATTACCAAGCTCTGAAAAAAATCACAATCAGAAACCGGTACCCGATTCCATGAATCGGCGACCTCCTTGATCAACTCACGGGGGCCAAATACTTCAGTAAGATTGACCTGAAGTTTGGCTACCACCAGGTCCCGATAGAATAGACAGATGTATGGAAAACTTCCTTCAAGTCAAAGGAATGCCTTTTTGAATGGTTGGTCATACTCTTTGGTTTGACAAATGCTCCAACCACTTTCATGAGGACGATGGACGATATCCTGCGACCATTCACCAATACTTTTGTAGTGGTGTATATGGATGACATTCTCATTTACAGCAAGACTTGGGCCGAATACGTGCAACATATTCAACAAGTTCTGTACACCCTGCGACAACATAAGCTATATGTCAACTTGGAAAAATTCTCCTTCGGCATGGATAGGGTCCATTACCTGGGCTACATAATTGATCAACATGGAGTACATGTGGATCTAGCCTAGATCCAAGTCATCCATGACTGGCCAGCCCCAACCACACTCACTGAGCTTCAGAGCTTCTTGGGCCTTGCCAATTTCTACTGTAGGTTCATGTTGGGATTCTCCCATATTGCATGGGCCCTCAACCAAATAACTAGGGGTGGTGGTAAGGGGAAATTTACGTGGGTTCGGTCCCAACAACAAGAGTTCAATGATTTGAAGCAACAATTATGCTCATCCCCAGTACTTTCACTACCAGACTTGCAACAACCCTTTGAGATCGATATAGATGCTTTAGACTATGCAATGGGCACTGTTCTCACTCAACATGACCACCCCGTGGCCTATCATAGTGAGACACTATCAGATGTTGTCCATAAGTACCCTACTTATGACAAAGAAATGTACTCCATTATGTAAGCCTATTTCCAGTGGAGAAATTACATTTTTTGGAAGGAGACAGTCATTCACACTGATCATAAGCCATTGTAGTTCATGCAGACACAAGGAAAATTGTAGAATGATCACCATCAAAAGTGGTCCACATACTTGCAACAATTCCACCTTAACATCAAGTATAAAACATGAAGCACCAATTGCATCACTGATTTCCTTAGAAGACCGCCAGCCGCGACACTCACCATGGTGCTAGAATCCTGCGACCATGAGACCTATGGATGGCCCCAACTTTATGAGACAGACCCGGACTTCGCCACCACCTACCAAATGTTGGGTGCAAACGTAGTTGTCGATAATTTCCATCTTCAGGATGGGTTGTTGTGTCGTTTGGGCCATATATGTGTTCCATTAAGTGAAAAAGTGAAGCTGATCTGGGAAGCCCATTACAGTCGGGTGGAAAGACACTTAGGCGTTGAAAAGACAGTGGCGATTCTACAAAAACATTTCTACTGGCCAAAACTTCGACAGGAGGTCAACAAGTATATCAGGTCCTGCACTGCCTGCACTATTGCCAAACAGACCACTAAGAAACATGGCCTATACACCCTTCTTCCTATTCCTGACAGTTCATGGAAATCCATCTCAATGGAATACATGTTGGCCCTCCCATCCACTAAGCAAGGAAATGACTGTGTTTTTTTGGTTTTTGATCGCTTTTATAAGATGGCGATTTTGGTTGCCTGCAAGAAGAACATCACAGCAGAGGCCACTGCCAAGCTCTTGTTTGAACGAGTCTGGGTACATTTTGGAATCCCACAAACCATTGTCTTAGATCGGGTCAGTCGATTTCTCATCACATTTTGGTCGAGCCTCTGGTCATTGCTAGACACCAAGCTCACCAAATCCATGGCCTTCCACCCCAGACAGATGGCCAAACCGACGTCATAAATCAAACTATTGTGCATATCCTTCACATGTATAATTAAAATAACCCTCACACATGGGATGAAAGTCTTCCCTATGTCCAACATAGCTACAACCGAGCCCTGCATAGCTCAATCAACCACAACCCCTTTCAGGTGGGTTTGGGATTCCAACCATTGGGTCCCATAGATGTTGCACTTCCCCTTGCAGTCACCTCGACCGACTCATCTCCTGCTCCAACTAAAGCTGACAGAGACACTCGGTTCATTGAGCGGATCTAGCACATCCGCCAACAGGTTCAGGATATCCTACATAAGTCCAATGACAAGTACAAGCAATGGCATGATCAACATCGGGTGCCACATAAGTTTCAGGTGGGCGATAAAGTTTGGTTGCACTTGCAGAAAGAATGCCTTACAAGACCCCATCAGAAGCTTCACCCACTCTATTATGGGCCACACACCATCACCAAGGCCGTGGGGGATAATGATTTTGAGCTCAACATTCCTCCTTTCCTTGGCATGCACCCAATGTTCAACATGGATCTCCTTCGCCCTTATTTCCCACCATTATTGGACACCTTATACGTAGAAGAAAAAATGACACCAACAGAGCTCAACCCCGAATGCATACAACAGGCATCCAACGATCAAATTGTGGACACACATATCAATGGCACTCGACAACAAAGGATCCAACTTTATCGAGTCATCAAAGCAGGGCAACTCCTCCACCAAGGCAAGTGGCTCACCCAAGCCCAGATTCAACATAAATTTCCTCATCTGACGGGGGAAATCAATGCAATGGAGAAAATTTATTTCTAAGGAGGGAGGATTGATCCAGGTAGATATCGGTGGCCACCCACCTTTTCCAACTGGCTCAAAACAGTTTTTTGGCAATCTTGGCAATTTACTGATTTTAGCAGTTTTAACTTCCGGGGCCATTTTGAGGCCCTAAATGAAGGTTTTTCGGGATAAATATTCTAAATGATAGTCGAAGGCATAATTGAGCCCCCAAAATTAATCTCCTCGACGATACCTTTCCAACGGGCTATCATACGCCTAAAACAGAGATCGTATGCAAAAGTTATGACCCCGAGAAGTTGATGTACTAAATTACCCAGACGGGGCCCACATGAATTTTGGCGCTTCATCTCCTAGGGTTAGGTTTTTGGATGTCTAGGGTTTTTGGCATTCCTGTTTATTATAAAAAGGCCTTCAGAGCCTCATTCTAATCATCTTCTTGCGAATGAGCGCAACCGTCACATCTCTTCTTAAAGATAAGCCGCCACCATTCCAACAAGCTTGTTTTTGCTGCATTTTACAGTTTCAACTTATTTCCTTATTGAATAGAAAACTAGTTTTACTGTATCTATGTTATTCTGTGTTAAGCACTTGTTAATAATCTCTAGTCATTTTGTTCTGCTCATAAAATCCAGATCATAAATGGAATGAAAAAAACACTTGAAGCCTATAATTGGTTATTGCAAATAAGCTTTATGGTCATTTAAGTTTCAAGGGTATGAATTTGTTACACACAAAGAAGATGGCTTAAAGATTTACCAAGATTGAAGAAAAGGATGAGCTTTGCTTCAGTAGTGTATTAGTGAAGAAAAACATAGAAAATTTTCTAGTGAGGAAATCATGATGGGCTTCCCAACCACCATAGATGGTTCATTTAGATATATGAAACTCCATGCAGAAAGAAAGTATTGGTTTTTTGACATTTTAGATGATTATTTGAGGAAGTCATGGATCTATTTCTTGAAAAGTAAGAATGAATCATTTGGATGTTTTGTCAATTTTAATGTTTTAGTTGAAAATGAAACTCATTATTCTTTTAAAACTTTAAGCATTGATAAAGGGGGTGAGTTCAATTCAAAGGAATTTAATGCATAGTTCTCTAACAATAGAATCAAAAGGCAAAAATAAAATTATATTATCATATACACCACAAAAAATTGGCATTGTTGGGTGTAAAAGCCATACCATTGTTGAAATGGAAAAATCCATGTTACAAGAAAGGCATATGGGAAAGGAATTTGGGTAGAAGTAGTAGCTACATTGTCTATATTCTTAACTGCAGTCCTATAATAAAAGTGAATAATTATACATTAAAAGAAGCATGGTCTAGGAGAATAGCGGTGTGGGACACTTGAAAGTTTTTGCTTCATTGGCATATGTAGATGACCTAAAAGAGAGTAGAAAGAAGCTAGATGCCATAAGTAAAGAATGCATTTTTCTTGGTTACTTTAAAGAGAGTAAAGGATACAAGGGTGAGTGCAAGCTAATGATGGTGTATCACAACATGTTAGTGACAATAAAAATATGGAAACATATCAATTTGTTGACTTGGAGGGAGGATTTGAGGTACTTTCACAATTAATTTGAATATGGTGTAAGGAGACCAAATGTAGCCACTATTGTATTTGGGTACAAATTATGAAGTGTGAATGACATTGTGTTTGTTGTAATTTCATTGCACTAAGTAATTTTCCATTGTCAATATTGATGTGTCCAAAAAATCCACAAAAGTATAGAAATTAGTTATGGTGTCAGAATTCCAACAACCATTTTTATATTTAAAAAAAAAACTATGTTGAAAAATCATTGATATGGTGTCGATGAAAAGTCACTATATTGTTATAACTATGTTATTACATTGTCGAAGACTTGTCAGTAACAAAAAATATCATCATTGGTTAAGTCTTGGTAGTTGTCAATAAAGAGTTGGGATACCTCTAGTGCAACATCGTTTAATCGTTAGAACAACATGAGTATAACGTTGGTCAGACAACTTGTTCTAGACTATATTGGGTTTCCATTTCACTAGTCAAATGTCCATCTAACATTGGTACAAAGTCAAAATCGCGTCGGTTAGGCATCAATACAACATTGACCAGACATCTTATTGGACTCTATTGGGTTTCTATATCGTTACTAAATTTTTTTATCCAACACTAAAGTGTAGTTGAAAAAATGTCAGTATAAAAAATTCACTACCCTCATATCATCAGTTAACCTACACTATCAAAGAGGAAGGTACATTAGAATATCTATGATGGGTATGATTTTGTTTTTAATATAGTGTCTCATTAACTACACCATAAGATAATCTACTATGTTTTGAAGATAGGATACTATATTTTGTATGAGAGAGTTTCTAATACGATTAAATAGAAGCTAGGAATTTATGTTTTCCTCATCCACTATATCTCTAAAACATTTGATGTATTCATATGTAAATGGATCTAGAAATACCTCAAGAAAAAAATATATTGGTCATAGTAGTGATCACTTCTAGCACAACACTTAAGAAAATATGACAACACAAAATTAACTTGTTCTTTTAGTGTAGTAATAGACACCACTAGAACTTTGGTTATTTCTAAGGCTTTGGCGAATTGGACAATGAGGGGATAATATACTTGAAATACTTCACATCAAACCCATCACCAATGAGATGATAACCAAAATATGAGTGTTTTATTGTTATTTGGATGTCATCAAATAAAAACCACTAAGTGGAGGAGAAATCCTTGGGTACATAGTGGGTGGAATCCAAGAGGCAAAATTAAAAATACCTTGAATAATTGAAAGATGCCACAAATAGGAAATGGTCATTGGAGGAAATATTTACCGTCAACCACTACTTGGAGGAAAATGACTACTGTATTGCAAAATTGTGTAATTGGTCACTAAGGGCACTGTCAGACAGTTGGCTTAGGTTGATGGACAATTGGTATGGATTGTTGGTTGTCATTGATGTCAACCATTTGAGAGTGATATTGTAGATTGATGTCAACCCTTGGAAAAAGGCCGGTAGCAAATTCTGGTAGCACAAAGGTTTGGGTAATGGACCCAAGTTTGTTTGATATATAATGGTATGCGTTTTAATATATTTTAAGGTAAGACTATTCTATATGGATATTACATGTCATGCCATTTCCGGTGGTATGTGGAACGTCACATAAATCCTCACGGTTAGAGAGTTATGACCATATGAAGTTGGAGAACCCAAGTTTGGTTAATGGACCCAAGTTTGTTTGATAGATAATGGTATGAGTTTGGGTAAATATATGAAGCATAAGTGGCTGTAGCAGGACCGACGCTCTCTATAGTCCCCCCTTCAAGTACCATAAACTCAACGATGTGTATATCTCCATGACTCATTTATTCCCATCGATGGCTATCTGGTTGGTTGTTTTCTCGTGAAGCAAGGAATCCAGTGGGCATAGTCGGTACCGCTATGGACACTACTTGATATGGTTAGGAAATGGTATTCTATGCTTGGGTGGAACTCCTACCTTCCTCCCTACACCACTCCCTTTTGATTTTATGTTCTAGACCCTTATGCTACCTTCCTTGCTTCACGAGAAAACAACCAACTAGACAGTCATCGACGATAATAAATGAGTCGTGGAGATATACACATCGTTGAGTTTACGGTATTTGAAGGGGGGACTATAGAGAGCGCCGGTCCCAAGTTTGTTTGATATATTTGCAGGAAATACTATTCTATATGTAAATTAAATGTCATTCCATTTCTAGTGGTATGTGGAACATCACATAACTCCTCACGATTAGAGAGTTATGGTCATGTGAAGTTGGAGAACCCTCATGAGTCATCTAGAAGCCCCAAAAGGTCAAAGTAGTCAAAGTGCATGCAAAGAAGAATTTATTTAAATAATAAAGTAAAGTGATGAGTGTACTATAAGTCAAAGTGGATACAAAATAAATTATTTAAATAATAAAGTTAATGGAGAAATTACTAAGTGGACAAGTGGTTAGAAGTGGGTTAACCCTAAAATAAGGAAAATGAGTTAATATGGTTAGAAGATAATTTAAATAATAAAATGAAGTGATGAGTGTACTATAAGTCAAAGTGGATACAAAATAAATTATTTAAATAGTAAAGTTAATGGAGAAATTACTAAGTGGAAAAGTGGTTATAAGTGGGTTAACCCTAAAATAAGGAAAATAGGTTAAGAAGGTGAAAAAGTTACCCCTTGATGAAGCTACATGAAAGTATAAATAAGAGGAAAGACTCTCTCATTTTAATTAAAATTGAGCATATTGAATATATACAAGTGACTGAGGTAACCAAAGGATATCTAAGCTGAATTTTAGAGGGAAGGTGAAGTAAATAAGGCTGAAATTCAAGGGAGGATAAATTCTTTTGATGATACTTTCTAAGGTATGTTATTTACATGTCATCTCACCATTTTCACAATAAATGTTTTTCTAGAATGATTCAGATCATGAAATTGGGAGGACATTGAGAAAACATATCCAAGTAGTTGTGATGCAAATTTCATCTTGTGGGTCGTTATATTTTTGGAGTTACATTCCATGGAAAATAGGGTTTGTGGCTAGTCCTAAAACTAGTCTAAAACAAGTGTTTCAGGTAAAAACGTCATAACATCTTCATAACAGATCCAAATTCAGTAAGACTAAATATGTTGGTTAGCGTATAGTATGTAGTATTCTGTGCATAATCTTCAGATACATACAACAAACTTGGTGACCATATACACCAAGTCTATTATAGAGTTAAAAATCAGATTTGGATGATGAAATTAATGAGCGATTTTGGTTGAAGTACATGCTGGGCACATGGTTGAGACAAATAGTTGATGAGTTGGCATATACATAAGATGCATAGTTGATGATGTTGGTACATCTTGATGAGTCATAGTTAATGCATAGTTGATACATGATTGATACATACTTGATACATGGTTGGAGGCACTTGTTAGTAATATTTTTGACACATGGTTTATGGATGATGTAGCATACTTGTATTGGTATCTTATTAGAAGCACATATTGATCTTGGTGATGATTATGAGTTGTTGTGTTATGCTTGGTTGATGCACATCTTTGAGAGTTGTCTTGGTGATTGATCTTGGTGAGTAGATCTGATTTGGTTGATAAGATTGATGAGACAGGTTGTTGTGATAATTTGTTTGGATAGGTTGTTGTGACAGGTTATTTGTACAGGTTTGGTGCATGGTTGATGCACTTGTTCATGGTATAGGTTGAGGTACATGTTTGTGCATGATTGATGCACTTGTTCATGGTACATGTTGAAGTACAGGTTGGTGCATGGTTGATGCACTTGTTTATGGTACATGTTGATTACATGTTGATGCATGGTTCAGGTTATTGGTACAGGTTGTTTGGTGCAGGTTGATTGGTGTAGGTTTACAGTAGTATATATCACAGTGTTAGTGTGACAGTGGTTCCATCATTCTAATTATATGTCCGAGAGGTTGGACGGGGCAAGGACATGTGGTTGTATCCACCTTCTGGTTGTAGCCGAAGAACATAGGGGGTTGTAGCCATAGAATTGGGGAGTTGGAGCTTCTCTCAGGTTGTAGCCTAAGAAACTAGGCAGTTGGAGCCTCCTTTCAGTTGTAGCTGGAGAATTGGAAGTTGGTGCTTCCTTGAATGTAATTCTTGACATATAAGAAAATCATTCTGTGGTTTTCTCCCGCATTGGTTTTCCATGTAAATATTGGTGTCTTGTGGATTGTGTGGATGTGTTTGTTATTGTTTATTATGCACTGATGAATGCTAATGATTATGATACAGTAATATATTGATGATGAACATATGAACATGGTTGAATAAGTAAAAGAATATACTTTGTGGTTTAAATGATTAATAATTGGTATAATTTCTCATTACTGATTCACCCCCCCCTCTTAGTTTTCCAACAATTGGTATCAGAGAACGTTCCTTTAGGAAATAGTTTAACCACTGGAAGGAGATCATGGATTATTCTGAGAATGGAGTACCAATGTTTAATGGTCACAATGGTTTAAAGTATGAGGTTTGGAGTAGAAGGATGAAAGTATTTTTATAGGAACATGGACATTATATTTGGCTACCAGTCGTTACAAGATATGATAGTTCAAAAAGGGTAAAGACTGCATCCAAGAAGGAATTGAAGAAGAATAACAAAATAACAATGGATTTCATCTGGGAAGGATTACCTAATATGGTAAGAGAAAAGGTTGGTAAATGTTCATCAACCAAAGAAATTTGCGATAAGTTACATGACATATATTCTTCACCCATCATAGATTCAGAAAATGCCAAAGAAGATGAAGGAACAAATCAAGAAGAAATATGTTCACTATGTCAAATAGATTCAGAAGATGAAGAGTAAATAATCACCAGAGGTATGCTGTTTTGCTTTAATTGTGAAAAACGCAGACATCTTGAAATAGAATGCCATGAAGAAAATGAGACAGAAAAACTAATTGAAAAGGAAGACAATTATGAAGCAGAATTGTTTAGTTCTTTAGATGAACTAAGAGAAGAAAATAAGTCACCCAAGAAAGAATTGATGAAACAAAAGGAAAGTGTTCACATTTTTGAAGAAGCCGAATAGGTCATCGAGAACTTAAGAACTCAGTTAGAAGAAGCTAGAAAGATCGAAGAGAATTTTGAATATCAAAAGAAGTATTTGGAAACCAACATAGAAACATAGAAGGAAGAAGAAGAAGTGAGAGAGAAGATATTGACAAATCATCTTAGGGAAAGAACTAATAATCTAAACCAGCTTGAGGCGGAGTTTGGTCAAGAAGAGAAAGGACTTGAAGAAAAAATAATCACATTAAAAATCCAGCTTGAAGAAGCGAAAAAAACAGAAGAAGTCATGAAGTCTCAGATAATGAAGAAAGAAGAAGAGGTTGAGAAGCTTAAAGAAGAAGTTGTCACATTGAGAAGTAAAATTGTCAAGCTCAACAAGAACATTGAAGAGACATAAACATCCATATCAGTTATAGAAAATTAAGAGAAGCACTCTAGGTTGCTAGAAAATAAGAATGAAGAAAATAGAAAGAGTTATGCAGAAGTACTCAAAGGAAGGAATCATGGTCAATCAGAATCTAAGAAAACTATTGAAGACACATCTTCAAGAAGACCATCCATGTTCAAGCCACAAAGAAGCTTCAATCATGATCATGATCAGTCAAGGCATAAATTTAGAAGGATTGCACAAAGAAGATCATTCACTCCCAGGTATGCAAATTTCTTTTATGGTCATTGCTTTTATTGTACTAATTTTGGACATAAGGTTGCAGATTACAAGGATTATAAAAATGTACAAGCAAGAAATGCCTATGTGGCCCCACGTAACATTGAATGTTACAAATGTCATAACTATGGACACATAACTAGTTATTGTAGAAGCATGATTGATACTTCCATGAAAGAGAACCGTGATATCAGATATAAGAAAGTATGGATAAGAAAATACAAAGAACAGGTGAACAAATACCAGGTCCTAGAGATCACAAGATTGGCAATGAAACAAGATGAAGAAAATTCTACAGTGGAAAAGAAAGACGTCAAATACAAAAAGGTTTGGAAAATAACTGAAAGAAAAGAAGGACAGGTAAATAAGGAACATGTTGAAGAGATTGTACTTTCAGGAATTGTAGTGAAAGATGAATCCACAAACATAAAGAAATCTCATAGAGATGATGAATCTACCAATGAAGACGATGATGAATACACATCAGAGCAAGAATTGTTCTAAGCCATCTAGCTTAGAGACTCCCAGGTAACATGAATATTAGTCAAGGGGAGTCTATGCGATAGATGTAACAAACCAAAGAACCATCCTTCGAGCAACTTGCAAAGTTTGAGTAGACATATCTAGAGCAATCAATTAACATAAGTACAATTTGATAGATTAATAAGTTGTAGTAGTGAAGACTTCATGATAGTATAGCAATAGATGGATCAACATTATGGATAGTTGTGCAACAGAGTCTTGGAAAGTATGGAAAGAGATGGATTCATCAGAACACTTATCAGGTTTGGACAGATATATGACAGTGGATGAGAGCATGGATTCATAGATTGATTCAGAGAGTGGTTCAGAGACAAAGGAACATTATCATAATGGATGATAATTACACAGGAATATTTGAATGCTTTTCATATATGTTAGTTGATTACACAAGGAAGCACCAATGGACAATAACTCCAAAAGGTAGCAGATACAAGAAGACTTATATTTTTTCTACACAACATCTTGCAGAGAAGTCAAGAGAGAGAAACATAACAAAAAATATAGGTAGAAATATGATTCAGATACGTTGTCAGACATAGAGGTAAGAATAGAGGTATGATTCCATGGGAAGAGATTCATCAAATGCAGGATAGAGAGTTAGATGCTTGGAGAGAGAACATAGAGGCATGTTTCCAGGGGGAGCGATTGTCACAAGGGAAGAATGAGCGATATGACTTTAGTGTTGCATCAGAGTGATATCCTTTGTCAAAGGGAGAGATATTATCCATATGAAGGGAGAGAGAGTAATCAGAGGCTTATAAACACAAATAAAAATCAAAGGCATGTAGACACAAGGAGCAGCACTAAGGAGAGTTTAGTAAGGGGGAGCAACCCCAAAGGGAGATACCCTTTTCCATTTATGTCAAAGGGGGAAAGATAGAAACACCGATGAGGAGTATAAGCATGAATGTTATCATGACTAAGTGTTTCCATCAATGTTGGTGTTGCCATCAATGCCAAAGGGGGAGATTGTGAGACAATTGGCTTACGTTGATGGACAATTGGTATGGATTATTGGTTTTCATTGATTTCAACCACTGGAGAGTGATATTGTAGATTGATTTCAAACCTTAGTGATTTATTTCAACCCTTGGAGAAAGTCTGGTAGTGAATTCTGGTAGCACAAAGGTTTTGGTAATGGACCCAAGTTGTTTGATGTATAATGGTATAACTTTTAATATATTTTAAGGTAAAACTATTCTATATGGATATTATATGTCATGCCATTTCCGGTGGTATGTGGAACGCCACATAACTCCTCACGGTTAGAGAGTTATGGCCATATGAAGTTGGAGAACCCAGGTTTGGGTAATGGACCCAAGTTTGTTTGATATATGATGGTATGAGTATTGATATATTTGTAGGCAATAGTATTATATATGGATATAACATGTCATGCCATTTCCAGTGGTATGTGGAACGCCACATAAATGCTCACGGTTAGAGAGTTATGGCCATGTGAAGTTGGAGAACCCTCATGAGTCATCTAGAAGCCCCAAAAGGTCAAAGTAGTCAAAGTAGTTGCAAAGAAGAATTTATTTAAATAATAAAGTGAAGTGATGAGTTTACTATAATTCAAAGTGGATACAAAATAAATTATTTAAATAATAAAGTTAATGGAGAAATTACTAAGTGGACAAGTGGTTAGAAGTGGGTTATCCCTAAAATAAGGAAAGTGGGTTAAGATGGTTAGAAGATAATTTAAATAATAAAGTGAAGTGATGAGTGTACCATAAGTCAAAGTGGATACAAAATAAATTATTTAAATAATAAATTTATTGGAGAAATACTAAGTGGACAAGTGGTTAGAAGTGGGTTAACCCTAAAATAAGGAAAGTGGGTTAAGATGGTTAAAAGGTAACTCCTTGAGGAGGCTACATGAAAGTATAAATAAGAGGAAATAATCTCTCATTTTAATTACACTTGAGCATATTGAATATATACAAGTGACTGAGGTAACCAAAGGATATCTAAGCCAAATTTCAGAGGGAAGGTGAAGTAAATAATGTTGAAATTCAAGGGAGGATAAATTCTTTTGATGATGCTTTCTAAGGTATGTTATTTACAGGTCATCTCCCCATTTTCGCAATAAATTTTTTATAGAATGATTCAGACTGTGAAATTTGGAGGCCATTGATGAAACATATCCAAGTAGCCTTGATACAAATTTCATCTTGTGGGTCGTTGTATTTTTGGAGTTACACTCCGTGGAAAATAAGTTTTGTGGCTAGTCCCGAAACTAGTCTAAAACATGTGTTTCAGGTAAAAATGTCATAAATTATTCATAACAGATCCAAATTCAGTAAGATCAAATGTATTGGTTATATTACAGTCTGTAGTATTCTGTGTACAATTTTCAAATCCATACAACAAATATTCCTTGCGGGGCACGCTCTGCATGATCGCTCTCTAGAATAAGCCATAATTCAACAAGGTATGCCATTTTTCCTATAACTCCTTTTCTGAGAGGTTCCAAGTAGTGAAATATGGAGTTATTGCATAAAATACATTGAAAAACATTGTGTACCATTTTTAGATATTCATTCATTATAGGTACATAGTTATGATTATTGCAAGTTAGGGTTTTTGACTAATCCAAAACTAGTCATGTGAGACTAACGTAAAGTTTGATGAAAATGCTAGTCTCTTGTTGTTAAAGTTAAGGAAGGTTTGCAGGTATGTGATCATATACACTAGGCCTATTACAGAGTTAAAAATCAGATTTGGATGATGAAATTGATGAGGGATTTTGGTTGAGGTACATGTTGGGTACATGGTTGAGATAAGTAATTGATGAGTTGGCACATACATGAGGTGTATAGTTGATGATGTTGGTACATCTTGATGAGTCATAGTTGATGAGTAGTTGATACATGATTGATACATACTTGATACATGGTTGGAGGCACTTGTTAGTAGTATTGTTGACACATGGTTTATGGATGATGTAGCATACTTGTATTGGTATATTATTAGAGGCACATATTGATCTTGGTGATGATTATGAGTTGTTGTGTTATGCTTGGTTTATGCACATCTTTGAGAGTTGTCTTGGTGATTAATATTGGTGAGTAGATATGATTTGGTTGATAATATTGATGAGACATGTTGTTGTGATAAGTTGTTTGGACAGGTTGTTGTGACAGGTTATTTGTACATGGTTGATGCACTTGTTCATGGTATAGGTTGGTGCATGGTTGATGCACTTGTTCAAGGTACATCTTGAGGTACAGGTTCATGCATGGCTGATGCACTTGTTCATGGTACAGGTTGAGGTACAGGTTGGTGCATGGTTGATGCACTTGTTTATGGTACAAGTTGATGCACGGTTCAAGTTATTAGTACAGTTTGTTTGGCGTAGGTTGATTGGTACAAGTTTACAACAATATATCTCACAATGATAGTGTGACAGTGGTTCCATCATTCTACTTATATGTTAGGGAGGTTGGACAGAGCAAGGCCAGGTGGTTGTAGCCACCTTCCGATTGTAGTCGAAGAACATAGGGGGTTGTAGCCTCCTTCTAGTTGTAGCCAGAGAATT